>JAHQIW010005258.1:0-132748 GCA_019055375.1 Parelaphostrongylus tenuis | reverse complement strand
TTCTAAATTGGTGCTATTTTCAAAGTTATTAGTCGGATACCGTATAATCAGCAGCGATGTGGAACGTCTTTGTTCCTAGGATCTTCAGGCAAAGAACTCAATGGAAGCATTGACAGATAATTGCTGATTTAGTACAATGTATTACTGGAAGTGCAAAGAGAATAGTCTAGCGAAAGTATTTGTCACTCAGAAGTCCATCTGAAACGACGCGAAATTACTGCAACGCGGAACTGTTTCGTCACGAAACTGCTGAAGCAGCAACGGTACCACTGCGGAACTGTAACAACACGGAACTGCTTATTCGCTTTCAAACAGCAATCATAAAAGAAAAACTCATAACAGAGCTAACGATTCTGCAACACAGACGGTGACGTGACTTGTCATTTGCAAGGCGGATAAAACACCATTTATCACTTGGAGGCTTGTAATTAATGTGTTTGGTGAGAAAAATTTTCAGCTTGACATACTACTTTGGACACTAATGATACGAACCGGCACAGAGGAATGAATGTTTCTCATTGAATTACAATTCGTTTGAGATGCTTCCGCTAACCAAAGAGATGTCTAACCCGTGCAGCAGAGCAATGCGATCAATTGCGATCAACTGCAGAGTGGTTCTACAGTTATCCACTAGCAAATATGTAAGGACTGTATCAGATGCAGTTTTGTGCAGTCCCTTTTTAAAATATTCAGTAAAATTACTTCATAGCGTTGTTTTCATAAAAATTCTCAAATTACTGTAAACTAAGACGAGTTGAGTTAAAGATCTGTTAGTTTCTTTTGTTATCCAACTCTTACAACGAGGTTGGTAAAAATGCTCGTTTATGTTGAGAGAACGTCGTTTCGGTTTATTAAATGGTTTTTTACCAAAACACTTGCAAAAAAGATAAACCACTGAGGAGTCTGCATTTTATGAACAAGCAAAATAAATTTTCAATCCCAGAAAATTGCAAAAACGATTTTGATCTCCCAAGGATCATCGAAGAAACGTCCTTTCCTTAACATAATACTCAATAAGGAACTTAGAACGTCTGAGGTGATTAAGCAGACCACGGCCTGGAGTTACGTCAGTCGCATGCTCAAGAGCGTCTTCTTTACTTTACCGTCATGATACAATGAAAATTCATTCCATTAAAGTGTAGCACTCTTTTTCCGCAAAACAAGCCCTGAAGCCTCCATGTTTTATTATTCTATGACCATTTGTGACACTATCCATTTTGCTTCCTCACTTTGGTATATTCTTGGTAGTATCTCAGTTCTCTTCTGTCTCTCAATGTTCCATTAAACTTCTGTAAAAAGCTCTAATTTTGGCATGAATCAACATTTTCTTAGCAGAAGAGATGGTGAGGGTACATAATTGGCCATACTACTATGTATGTCAGATCTGAGCAAATTCATCTCCTGACTTTTAGAAGTTCATCGTCAACAACGATTAGCACAAAAGTTGGGCTTCATCTTGTCAGTCAAAGTTTTCTTTCACATAATTTATCATTGAAGTACGCTTGTATAGGCAACAATTCGTCGATCTGACTTCCTTGTTTTTGAGAAAATCACACTTTTACATCGCATGCTAATGGCAGAAAGCAAATGTAAACTTTCCGACCAAAGTTTTGACGCACTCACTGATATTTCTTTTTGAATGATCCCTTTGTGACTCAATCTCTTCTAAATGCTAACGTAATTTTAACGTCACTTACAGATTCTACTGTGTTTTGGAACATCAGAATCTGCTGCAAATACTGCCTTAAGGGAATATGCGTGCATGAATTGGGTCGGGGCCCTAAAGCTTTATAGAAAAACTGCCACTCCAATGCCATTTACATTCAGCTACTATATGCCAAAACTGTTGTTGTCTTGTAAATGATGTGATTTGAAATGTGAAAAAATGTTTACGCTTGAGTCCAAATTAGTTCAGATTTGCAAGAGACAGCGAAAAATACAGAAATGGCAAGACTTGCAACCAATCTCTTCATGGTTTCGCTGCTAGCCAGGATATCGACTGCGTATGGATGTGGAGTGATGCCAGTAGGTCAAAGTAATGAATAAACTTGCTTGGTATTACAGATATTTTCAATCTTTGATGAGGCTCATAAACACTAATCAGAACGACTATACCAAACACTTCATTAGTGCTTCAAAGCTGTCGCAGTGTAAGTCCTATGTTGATGCAAATCGAGAATTTCGAACAAAAAATCAGACCAATAAGTTTTCCCATCAGTGGTTTTATTTTCAATTATACATCAGAGAATCTACAATTTTCCTGCAGCGAGCACTCGGACCTTCACCATCACTGGCTTCACTTTGCCGGTTGCCATGGTTTACAGTGGGGACCCTGCGATTTCTGCTCAAGTTCGTGGCATCGCAACAAGCAAGGAGGGAGCTCAGGCATTTATACTGCGTCTCATTATGCAAACAGTGAGTGCTCTTTAATCCAAGTGCCTTTATTGGTGATTTTCGAAGGAGCAGTAGAGACGAGCTGCAGTTCTTGGCGAAACTCCAGTCTTTATGTGGTTCCATGGCATTTCTAATTTCACATAAATGATCGAAAACCGTCTCAGACAATCTCCTAAAGCTAGGTAACGTTTCCTTTTTCAGGTCTTTGATGTGATCGAAAACCAAGGTCGTAACGCGTTCCTACCTGATGCCGTGATCTCGGCCATTTTGGGTCAAATTGAAGTCAAAATCATTTACGAACCTCTAGAATGCAAGAAAATTGTTCTTAATCTGATGGAAGCATGTGAGTATGCACTAATGCATATCCATTTGAAAGTACAAACAGATGTATGATGGGCGATAAAAAAGAGAAGTACGTTTGCCACTGTCCAAGAATTAGCAACTTCTGAAAATTTAGCAGAAAACGTCCTGTTATTGATAAAAAAATCTTTTATACTTCTGCTATCGACTGCTTTTTTACAGACCCGCTCAAAATGATTTAATCTGATAAGGATATGACATATTTTGAGCCATAGGTCTAGTGCTATATAGGCGCCTATTTCGTCCTATTGGGACTCATCAGTAGCACCCTCCCTCGGTTCCGTCGATCCCTTGAGGTGAAATAATCCTCTAAAGGAACCGACGCCGAGTAAAATTAATCACCCAAAGTAGGATGATGGTATTACCTGACTTTGTGGTGACCGGCAGTCGAGCTTTACGGCTTTCGGACTATCATTTTGAGCGGGTCTGTAAAAAGCAGTCGATAGCAGAAGTATAGATCATTTAAAAGCCGTAAGCTCGACTACCGGTCACCACAAAGTCAGGTAATACCATCATCCTACTTGGGTGATTAATTTTACTCGGCGTCGGTTCCTTTAGAGGATTATTTCACCTCAAGGGATCGACGGAACCGAGGGAGGGTGCTACTGATGAGTCCCAATAGGACGAAATAGGCGCCTATATAGCACTAGACCTATGGCTCAAAATATGCCATATCCTTATCAGATTAAAATCTTTTATAGTAGCACTAAACTTGAAATCTTCAAAAATAACGGTGAATAACAGTGAGCTTCTTATCTATTTATCTTTTTAAACGATATGGCATTCGCTTTGTCAAATAATGCGCAGAATTTTGTTCCAATTATGATAGGAGAAAATGTTTTATCACCTACAGTTTCTTACAGTGAACAATAATGCACAACAGAATATGCCAGTGATCTATTGTATCATCATCGACAACACGGTAACGGGAATTTGCACCACTACGGCGCCCGGCAAAATGTGTGGTACGGCAGACCGGGATGTGAAAATAACGCCTGTTGACGGCACAGCGTTGACAGTTTCAGGAACTATATCGGTTTGAACCGTTTTATTTGTAAAAAATCGTTTTTCTATGAAAAAAAAACTCGCATAGACCTCAAACATCATCTTGGCAAATTGGTCGAAAGCAATGTGGCAAAACGTAGTGAACAGAGCTGTTCGGACCTTGGCGTCGGGTCCATTTCGATCGAACTTTTTCTCTGCAACTGCAACTGTCGACGGAAACTGAAATCGGCTGTGATGTATTTGAGACAAATATTAATACATAATCGACACATATTGTTACAGCAGCAATAAATCGGCAATTTGCATGACTGTTGATTTGTCAGAGAGACGCAGTAAAGTACATTAAGACTACAACGTTATGAAACTGGATTTGGTGGTTTCTTTGAGAGTAATTCGAAAATCGCAAAAGAATAACATAAACAAGACTTCTCTTCGCTTACAACATGTAAAAAGTTGGCCTTACTAGTGGTCATGGAATTACTGGTAGAAAGACGACTACGAAGGTGAATTTACCAAAGATTAGAAATAGATAATTGCAATGAAATCTACTGGGTCAGCAAATCAAAAACGTATTCAGAATTGCGCTCATTGTGACTTAGATAAATATTCTTAAATGGTGGATAAAGTCAACTGAAGGACGATGGGAAAAAGTCACTTCAGTTTACTTGACTAGTGCCACATTTTTTTTTACTGTGCAGGGTCCAGTATTTCTTTCATGCGACTTCGTCTCATCACTTGCTTAAGGATTTTCCTCTACTTCACAAATGGCATAGAATACTGGTCAAGCACGCTCTGCTCATGCAGTCTCAAGGATTTCGAGATGGGGCGGTCTGTACGGTGATCGTTATCGAATACCGGACAATATTGGAAGAGAGTGGGAATAAACCCGGGCACCGAACATCACCAGCCACTCGGCCAGAAGCTCCCACTATTGAGTAATCAAGAGCAAGTCCGCCTTCTGCCAAGATGTTTCCCATATACCCTCTTAAAATTAGTGAGCAAGATAAAGTTCAAGAGCTTAAAATTTTCTAAGTAGGCGATCTTCCTCTGCAGCCGATGTGCTGTCGCATGCCTCATTAAAGACTTTTAGACCTTGACTAAGAAAGCTGTAATCGCATAAGGAATTTTGAATATTCCCGTCATTACGGCTGCAATTTTGAGAGTTATAACAGCGCATTTTAACGAATAATAAAGCGTTTTTGATCACTACATTTTCTTGAAGTGATCTTAGATTTACAAGGGTTACATATGTTTAATCATGTTTCTTTTAGCAATGCCGTATAAGGCATAATATGAAACTGTTGAAAGAAGTTCGATAATTTCGAAAAATTGGGGTAGCTAACGAACTTTACTAATTTGAGTCAACAGATCAGTCTGAACCAAATGGGCTGATGTTCCATTGAGTCTACTGCTTCATGACCCAATTTAAACTTGAGTGAGAAAATCGCTGAATTCACTTTTTGTCTGACATCCTTCCTATAGTGTGAAATAGATATAAAATAAACAACAACTGATACGTTATTAGCAATAAAACACAGAGCGAAAAATGTGCGCTAAAATGATGTAAAACAGAAAACATTTATCTAAGAATACATTCAGATATCAAACGGCAAATTTCAATAATGTACAAAGGGCAGCTTCGCTGGCACAGGCTTAATATGTTGTTGGTGCTTCGTGGGTGACTTCTCAAGACCGACTATCGATCAATCTCAATAATGATCAATCTATTCCGTAAATTTCTTACTCAGAGAGCACTAAGGTGTCGACAGACGATTTATTCAGTACAAATAGTTGCAATGGCTCTTTCAGATCAAAGCAGATGAAATTCGAAACTTGATTGTCAGATTACAAAGTAATTAGCTTCAATCAGAAATCATTTTTGTTTGACCGTCACTTGCGGTGTTATGATGTTTCAATATACCCAATAATGTAGAGTGCCGTGCTAAGACGTTTGCGTCAACCGGGGTTCGAACCCAGATTTCACTCTTTCCGGGAGCGTATGCTAACCGTTGCACCACCGATGATTGAAACCGTTTTATTATTTTGTGGTCCACTAATCAGTTTATAAATCGTCTGCACAGAGTCTCACTCAGGGAAAATATAACTCTCTCTCAGATTTACAAAAATTGGTCCAAGTTATGGCGCGAAATTATGCATGAGGACGAGACACTCATATCTGTTAATCAAGTTCCTATTCTTGGAATAAATTCAAAGCTTTTGAAAGTTTCTGCGCACTTAGATTTCACGTTTCTTTGCTAGGACGATTAATTCTGCTCCGAAGTCTTTCTGTTTTGCGTCTGCGTCTTATGCGAGTCTAGTGGGGTATTCAAATTAGCTTTAGCTTTGTTGCTATGTGTTCCCTTACACAATGCAATTGATGAAATTTTTTGATAGCCCAACTTATAAGGCATAAGTGTGTAAAGTTTTTGGTGGAAAGGTTTTGTTTGCACCAATGAAGCTGATGATGATGAATGTAACTTTCCCAACAACTTTGTTCAATGTATTCTTAACAAAAAAAAAAGTGAAAGGAGAATTAGGCCCCTTCGCCTAATTATATACCCCTTTATCCCATCCAATTTCTTCTTTTCTCAACAAGGAAATGTTTTTGAAAAGGATGGATAATGTGGAGTTAGATGCAAAAATGTTTCAGTTTTCAAATATGAGGTCAATCTAGCATCCTGACAGTCTATTCATTATGAGGGTACTCACAGCCTCTCGGCTACTAGAATGAAGAAGCTCGTATTCCATTTTGTGAACGTCTTGCAGTTAGAGCTTGATGATATCATTTTTTTGTTCGGCTCAAAATCAAATGCATCGGCAAACGAAGTTGGAGCTGGCAAACCTTAGTATTCATTTTCCCATCATGTGTAGCACTTGTCACTTTTTTATGCTATGATCTTTTTTCCATTTGTTATTAACATGTAATTCTTTGTACTCAATCTATTTTGGGTTCTTATCTTTGTCTACCATCGTTGGTGCGCATGTAACCTTTTCTGTGTTAGATTTTTTATCAAACCGAATCTAATTACTGCAGCGCATCATCAAGAAAAGTCTTTGTATATGGTGCACATAGAAGACCTATTCAAAGTAGGAAATACAGTTAGCAGTGAACAGTTAGCAGTCAACACTTAGCATTTAGCGGTCATCGGATAAGAATACTGGGCTATTTTTGGTTATAGGAGGGCAAATGAAAAAACGACCTCATAAGCTAGAAGGGAAAATTCATAGGAGTGTTAGTAACCGTTCGAGAGTTGAGACTTCAAGCCACATCCGTCACCGATTTTCGAAAAGCCTTTTTTTTAACGTTGCTACAAAATTCAAGTTCTTGTGTTACAGACGCGTATAACACTCGCCGAACAGAGCTCTTTTTTTGGACTATCAGGACTATCAGTAATCAAGCGATAGCACAACCGTTGCTGATTCCAAGACTGTGTTATATCCTAAATAGAGCGTTTCTCTGCAGCGCAGCTTTTGAAATAACTTAAATTCGCATGTGCGACCAAGGAGGGTTTGTGGTTAGTTTACGGCTCCTCAGTAACTGCAACACGTGCTACGAACGCGATGCCGCAAGAGCGGTCCAAAGTCGATATCATTGCCTCAGCCCCGTGGCCGGCGTACCCTGTGACACGTAAATAACCAAAGAATCCTTCGGTCGCACGCGCAAATTCAACCTATTTTACCTGCTGCGTTGCAGAGAAAAGCTCTTTTCAGGATATAAGCAGAGCGTTGGAATCAGCAATGATTACGCTGTCGAATGGTCCTTGAAAGTCCAAAGAAAAAATTGTGATCGGCGAGAAATATGTGGGTCTGAAGCTACTATTATTTTGGATTTTGCAGAATTATAAGAGGATATTTTGAAAAAACCGGTGACGTGGGACTATGACCTGAAGTCTGAGGTTTCGAATGGTTACTAGCACTCCTATAAAAAGTTTCTAGCCAGCAAATGAGGCCGGTTTTTTATTTTTCCCCTATAACCAAAAATGACTGAATACAGTATTCCTCCTATATTCATGGACTCAGGTCCCACTCTTTCCATCGGTTTACTTCGAATTTATTTATAGAAAGCCTGTATGACCTTGTTCGTATTTCTCTTATACATGAGCCAGGTCAGTTTCAATTGCAGTCATCTCAATAATGTCAGAGTCGTTCTCAAACAACGACTCCTATCTTAGAGTTGAAGACGTTCTACCAACTTATCGATTATGAAAGAAAGATCTGGTATTGTGTTTAAATCTCCTATACTGTCTCTGCTTCTCGCCTCTGGGGCTGTGAACCTTTGCCTGGCCTTTTGTAAGTCAAACCGCGGACACCTTGTCCATCTTAGTATGGTGGAAGGTGTTATCTTTATATTTGTAGCGTCTACTTCAAGTGTATTGACTCTTGACGAATTTTCAAACTCTTTGAAACTGATACTTGTACGTTCACGATCTCCCACCTTAAGACGTTGGCAACGACATGGGTCGAAATCGACCCTTGTCGCACACCGCGTGTGCGGCGGGGAGGCGCAGCGGCGCAATGGGGCGGAGTCTGTACTACCACGCTTTGCAATGGAAATATGGTAGCTTGTTTAATAATCTAAGGTACTGAGGGGGATATTATCGTGATGAATTGATGAAATATAACAGGAAATACTTCGGTAAAAATTCTATATTTTAAGGAAATACCCATGTATCGATAAATCATCCAAGTTTTCAACGGGAAAAGCAATTATTGTGAAACGGAACTTAATTCCAGCTGTTATGTACTTCGTTTCTGCCTTTTCTACCTATGCTTTTCTATCTTCTACAATGTTTATTGTATGAAAAGACTTTTATAACCCGTTGCACGACGAAAAAGGGCACGTTTTACAGTCAGAGTTCACTTTTTCAACAACTTCACAAGGGATCTCTTGGTAGTACAAAGTAAACTTCTAATTCCAAGATAACTATCGATACAAAACAATAATTGTGATGCAAAATAAAGGATTATTATAGGAAAGGCTCCTATAAAGGGTTTATAGTAAAGCGAATGCTCATGCTTAAATAAAATCTATGTTTCAACGAAAAACCCGCTTCCTGCAAGGAAAAACATTTTTCCTGATTCCATATAACATTTTTTCCTATTTTATTGATGTTTTCATTAGTCACTAAATAGCCTGAATAACGCCGCTTCGATAGTAAGCCTGGTTTCTAAAAGAATCTCATTATTACGTTATACTGAAGGAGAAGATTGATGTTTCGTCTCCACGATGCGTTGTTTCAACTTCACAATAAAATTTTTTACTATCTTTTGTAGCAATAAACTTTGATTGTATGCAAAGTTTATTGCTAGGAAAGATAGCCCATCGTCAGAGAGATTTCTATAAGGGTGCTTTTAGTACGAGCAACGCCTAGTTATTTCAAATCTTCTGTGACCATTGAAAATTGTGTGGATCGCTGTGGATTGTGTAAATCTATTCACCTCGTTTACATAACAATCAACATACGCATAGCGTACAAATATGTAACACTCATGTATATATATATACATACATATCTACGCATACATGTATATACATCTTTATATATACTTGCATGCATGTAAAAACACATATGTGCTACATATGCGTATGTCATATATACATATAACATATAACAACAATGATACTGTAATTTGACACAATAAAAATGCAATACTTCTCAAGTAGTTTATTTATGTCCAAAACGCTTAAGATCACAAATTTCTGGGTAGCATTATAACATTCCAAACAAAGGTGATTTTTACACTGGCTGCAGTTAGTGCGTTTTTTTAGCTTGATCTAGAGCACGACTATAACCTAAATTCTTATTCATCGCGTTTCTATCGCACTCGATGCAGCGTCTACGCTTTCCGGAAGACGCTTTTTTTGAGAAAATGGCTAGATCTAGGAGTAGGAAGATTAGGTCATTTTTAAATAGCTGACATAGATCGCATCTTTAAGCATGTTAAATTGGATATTTTCTACGTAGGTGCGGTACAGTATCCATGATTTCTCGAGGATTATATGCGTGATAAAGTGGAGTAGTAGATGTACATGCCTAGAAGACGAAATTACAAATTACGAAGCTAAGAACCAGCAAAATGCTCTCATCATTTATTAGTCCTCTTGACGAATGGTGATATGGCCGCTATTTGGTCAGTCTGGTCCACCAGCGACTTTCTCCTATTGTACATCTCGACGACTTCAAACTTATCCGCGCAGGGATTTTTGGCACTGCCGTGAGCTGTTGAAAGCACTATGACGTCTCTTCTGTCCTTGAATCGCAGAACCATAACGCCATTTTGATTCTGAATGGCTTTCCACTCGCTCTTGCGCAGTTTTCCTTCCATGACCTGCTAAGGCAAGCCTTACCTGCTCTTTCTGCTTGTCCCGGTAAAATATGTCTCGCTTTGCAGTAGACTCTCAGCTGAGACGACGCTGGAGTACCATTTGTCAGCAAAGAAGTGCCTTCTTTCATTCATAACATCCTTCATTAGATCTTTTACCATAAAATGTGCAAGTGGCACTCGGTGTCGGGTTTGTGCCAGCACCTATGTACACTATCGCTTTGTAGGTGTGCCCGCCCTCACCACAAAGTTTAAATACCTTTATTCCATATGTGCTTCGCTTGCAAGGTGCATACTGGCGGAATTCAATTCGTCCTTTGAATGGCACCATCGACTCATCGATACACACGTCTCCCAGTGGTAATGGATCGTTGCAATTCTTTTTGACAAGTTCCAGCATTGGTCTTATTTTGTATAACCTGTCTTCACATCGCGAGCCATATTGTTGCTTACAAGCCAGTGGGTCATGATCTTGAAGAAGCGATCCCTCAACATAAGAAGCGACGCTATGGAGACTCTCGGAAGATGCGGGCCATTGCTCCAGTAATCATAGTGCCTTGGCAATCGTATAATCTCGATTTTGAAGCATAAGCCTAAGGAATCTTCATTTCTTCAAACGTTGTATCATTCCATCCTTCCTTTTTTGATGAAAATATAAATTGGTGTGATCAACAAACAACTCCCAAACGTCCCTCATAAACAGTTCACAAATTCCACTGGAGTCACGCTGGGGCAAGGCCAAAATCTGAACACCACCATGACCCCGATCAGAAAGTTCCCTCGTGGGCGAGACTACGCTACATGACCAGTCAGTGGCTGTTCTCGCATTAGACTGTGTATTCTCCTCTTCAGCATCTGAGTCGCTGTCTTCACTAGTAATATTTGCGAAGACCAAGTCCTCTTCCCAGCTGTCATCACTATCTTCATATAGATCCTCCTCGTCGCTATCTCTGAGCAAGCTTTCCACACCGGTTTGCAGTTCTTCCACTTCAGATTCGACATCACTATAAGTTGAATTTCCGAGATAATGCGAACAAAGTGCCAAACCAAAATAAAGCGACAAACAAACTTGCACCATAAATGACATCTTTGTGGAAGTTGAGAGCAAAAACGTTTTAGATAGTGCTATATAATAAACAATGTATCGGTGTAAGAAGGGTGGTGAGGATCCCGCGATACACTAACGATCTATGCGAGCAAATAAGATTCATTGTTTTATCCTCACAAGCACTGTGCTTGATCTACCCAGCTGATGTGCTTGATCTATCCAGCTGATGATCCAGATGTAACTACTGTTGATAACCTTTACTCGAAAACTTGTAAGGCAAACTTCCGTACGACACTTCTGATTATCAGCATTACAATTCTGCTAAGAAATGTATACATATAAGATATCTTGCATAGAATGTAAAACAACTTCTACAGCAATATGCCACATAACTTGTTGCAGACATACATATATACAAAAAAGTATGTATATTTCTCATGCAGCATGTCCGGCATCGAAAGGACGGAGCGGCCCATATCTCTCGTGTGTTGATGAACTTCGTAAACCACCTGCATGATCTTGTTGAGCTGAATCGCAAAAATCGGAACTGGAGGAGGCACAAAAAATTGTCTTAAGAGAAATAAACTGAAAAGAAATACGTAGGGTAGAGGAATAAGCGCTCTTAGTGTCATGAGTCGCCACTTGCTCTTAGGCGCATAAAAAGTACCACGTTCATTCAATCACTTCCCTTTCACTCATTTGAAATTCATTTGTAGTTTCGTATGAAGATGAGTTATTGTTTATGTAGTTAATAAAAGATAATTATGACAAAATATGAATAAATATATATAGGATGACATAACGATGTTCAGTAACAGATCGAAAGATCATCTCATACTACGCATCTGCCTTTTCCTTCAAGATTCGAAGCTTTAGGCGGAAATATTGCCATTGTTCCTAACACAAGAAGTTTCATGGATGTATCTTATTTTATATTTGATTATTCACTGCAATCAAAATTTCCTTTAGTAGCGACTAATATCAATATTTCATTAGAAAACTACCACAGCATCATTGCTGCCGCCGCCTATGTGGCAGCGTCGCGCGGAGGGGAGATGAACAGGATTTCAAAGCCCCTACCAACGTGCTAATGTGGTCATGAAAGCTGTATTGGCCTGAGCAGCACAAGCTTCTCACGTTGCCTAGCGTCATAACCTAAATTACATTCTTAAATATATACGGCAGAAATGGAAAGTTGAGCACATTGTAGTATCATTTGTCGTGAGCATATCTTCAGAATGCTGCCACCATCGATGGATAAATTAGGATTACACTGCCTAGAATTGAGAACATATTGCTTCCCATGTTACTATATAATATTGAAGGTGTTGGAAGTGAATGTAGCACCAAACGTGAGCAAATTCGAATAGATGGCAAGAAATTTCTGTCATATTTTCCGGATCGACCAATGAATCCATTGTATCAGAAAAGTCCTCGATGCAGTACAAAAAATAGCTCAATAGTTAGCCTGTGAGAATGTTTGGATCCTTTTCGAGGTTGGCACGTCAGAGCCATACGTAATTTCGGCGGTGTCGCCCGCTTCATCATTGGCCCACTTTGGACTCCATTTCATAGCAGATATGAAAAGACGTACTTGTGGTGATAGCACGTGGTATTGTGTTATCATCATTCTTCTGATTAGTGATGCTGAGTGTAAGAGAAATAAGATAGTATGCAAAACTCTGGTTTGATGCCTCCTTTAACGTTGTCTCGCAATTAGTCAACGCCATAGTTCGGCATCGTTCAAGATTCCCAAGAGAACCGTCACGACTGCTATTCTACGATTTTCTGAGAAAACATGAAATCCTTGAGCAGTAGCCAAAATAACAAGCGGAGCGCTCTAAGACCTTTGCGGAAAAAGCATACAATAAAACGAACAGATGCTAGAAGTGCTGAGATCCACAGAGTGGATGGGATGACGAGTTGCGTGAAATAATTCATAATTATTCAGCCTTTTTGAGTGACATGCAAAACTTTGAACGTTGGACAGGATTCAAAACCGCATTTCACCCTTTCCGGGGACGCATCGTGGCAGTTGGTTCGTGACAGATTAACTTAATTGTGTGGCAGGGCGATGATGGCACAGCGCAATAGTTAGCACAGGCCTTTGGAAAAGTAAATGCTTATCCGTAATCCTGCCCAAAGTTAAAAGTTGTACATATCACTCAACGATATTGGATGTATGTGCATATGTATATATGTAATCGGTGAAAAACAGAACAACACCCGGTCCAGACAGGATTAGACCAGAACACCTGAAGAACCTGCCGCTAGTTCTCATCAACACCGTGGCTCGGCCCTTCACTCGCTACCTGTCAGAATGCAAGGTCCCTATTCAATGGAAAACCAGCAAGACCGTATTGTTGTTCTAAAAGGGAGACCTTCACAACATAGGCAACTATCGCCCAATCTGTTTGCTGTCCGTTGTCTATAAACTTTTTACTCGAGTAATCCTCAACAGGATTGACAGAACACTGGAGGAAGGACAGCCATGCGAACAAGCAAGGTTCCAAAAAGGATTCAGTGCGACAGACCACATCCACACGATCACAAGACTCATTGAAGTTTCACGAGAGTACAAACAACCACTCTGTCTCACTTTCATCGATCTGAAGAAAGCCTTTGATTCAGTGGAAACAGAAGCGGTTATAGAGGCTCTGGATAACCAAGGCGTCTCTACTCGGTACATAATGATCCTTCGTGAGCTTTATAAAGATTTCACGACCAGAATATCTCCATTCTACAACAATATCACCATTGACGTAAGAAGAGGGGCTCGACAAGGCGATACAATATCGCCAAAACTATTCACTGCCACCCTGCAAAACGTCATGCGAACATTAGAATGGGACGAAATGGGAGTGAAAATTAACGGTCGACTATTAAACCATCTTCGCTTTGCTGACGATATCGTTCTCATAACACCAAACATCAGCCAAGCGGAACGAATGTTGACTGATTTCGATAACGCCTGTGGAAAGATCGGTCCTCAACTGAATCTAACGAAAACAATGTTCATGAGGAACGGATGGGTTTCTAATGCCCCATTCACGCTCAACGGAAAGACAATTTCCGAATGCTCCAGTTACATCTATCTAGGTCGTAAAATCAACATGATGAACGACCTAGCCCCAGAGTTGAGCAGGAGGAAACGAGAGGCTTGAGGAACGTTTAAGAGCATCGAAGATGTAGTGAAGAGGACAAAGAACATCCGACTCCGTGCCCACCTTTTCGACTCGACAATTATCCCTGCCCTAACGTATGCAGCAGAAACCTGGTCTCTACGTAAGCAGGATGAAAGATCACTTGCCGTTATCGAACGCGCAGTCGAAAGGTCGATGCTAGGAGTATCTCGTATTTCGCAAATGAGACAAAGGATCCGAACTTCCGACCTACGTCAACGATCGAAAGTCAGAGACGCCGTTCTACACGCCAGGATATCGAAAATAAGGTGGGCCGGACACGTGATGCGCTTCAACGACAACCGATGGACGAGAGCCGTTACCGACTGGATTCCTCGGGACGTCAAGCGCTCTAAAGGAAGACCACTGACCCGTTGGTCCGATTTCTTCACGAAAGCGATGGAAGAAAGATATGATGCTCAGCGAATTCCTAGAGCGAGGAGGACCCACTGGGCTACTCTTGCACGCGATAGGGAAAAATGGAAGAGTTGCTAGTACCCGCTCGAGTCACTCGACGATCAACGGGACGACAGGTGATACAGGTGATATATGTAATATATACATCCACACATATACAAGAGTTTATATATATATATATATATATATATATATATATATATATATATCATCAAATCGCCTCTAATAGCGGCCGATAATTAGAATTATAGTTAATTACTCAATGATGCAGAGTGATGTGCAGAACATTTGCGCCCGTCGGACCTCGTACCCGCACCTCACCTCAGCCCGGAGTGTGAGCTGTACCCCTTGCATTACAGTGGCCTGCTTTGTCACCTAACTTTCTACGCTACAATGCATCTATCTAGTTGATTATATAAAAATAACGGTCAATCAAATTCGCAGGTATTCTGTGACGATCACGTTAAAAATAAATCATGCTTTCAGTATGCCTGGTAATCATTTTTAGCTATGCATGCGGTCCTACTATAGGACAACTTCAATTAACAATACCAGCAAACAACAATGGACTGTACAACACTAACCATAAAGTGATATTTTCATTTGATGACACGTGTGAAAGTTCGTCGCCGCCATCTCTTTATAGGTTTTGGGTTCCCCCAAAAGGATTAGCAGAAGACGAAAGGAACCGCCTTTTTTTAAGCGGTTCCTATATGTAATGGGGTTCTCCCTCAAAAGGGATTGACTTAGATGAAAGGCACTGTGCAAGTGATGAGACTGTAAGCAGAACACGTGTATTGCATCGTATATGTGCCCATAAGAGACTACATACATGGCCCAGAAATAGTTACCGGACATGTAAATTTGAGTGTGGTCTTAAGAAAGCACTCGAAACGAAAAGTATGGTATTTCAACCATAAAATTCTTAATCTGGACCCTTCTCATGGTGGACGCCTATGACAGTGATCGATAATTATTAAATATTTGTATACAAGAAACACGAAAACACTTTTATCTGCTCATAAAGCACTGTAAGGAAAAGACCCAATTTTGAAACCACTACCTCAGTGATCACCTATAGCGGAAATGGAACTTGTGGCGTAAAAGATGTTTTCAAATGGCTAAAATGTCGCAGTATGTAACATAAGACTGGTGACCCCTCCCATATAAGTATAAACGAGGAAGAGTATTCAAAAAATACTGAATAATGATTCCCAAGACCGACTGTCTATTAACCTCGGCATGCTTCAATATAATTACTGTTTTTCTTTTTAAGCAAAACACGAGGTGTTACAATAAAATTTATTCACAGCTGACGTTTCGGCAGTTCGCCTTCTTCAGAGCCTGGAAAGGTCAAATTGTCCGCAATCCAATAAGCCAAACACCTCCAATACTCTCTTAGAAAAAATCACCAGACCTAGATTTCAATCGCATCAAGCACAAAATCAACTCTCAACATACTCACCGCTTTTTATATGTGTTCCACCGAATGATTCAAGTGGAGACTACCGAAAGGAGATCACATAGGCTCGTAATGCACCTTACCCATCAAGATAACAGTCTCATATACTGACTCGTATCACGAGTGATAACGAGGCATTCCTCCCTGCGGTTCATAGTTGGATTGGTGGTATTAATCCAAAGTGCTTCAAGAAGTTTTCGCGCTGATGTTTTTTGTTCCTGAGCAAGGATGGTGACTTCAATCTCAAAATCAGCTCCGTCGTTGTTTCTGTGCTCTATGCGTCCCTAGGGCGTGTTCCGTCTTTTAAGACGTTTATCAGCTAGGTGTTCTTCTATGCGGGCATAGAGCTGCCTACCCGTTTCGCCAATATATTTATCGCTACACGCTCTGCAAGAGATTAGGTAGACTGTACCTACGGTCGTGCAATCACCGTCTCTGCCGTTAGGACATATTTTACAATCTTTCATTATACAGAGACGGTCATGTAAGCGGTTGCGAACTAGTTGGCGTTTTAGAGTATTCGGTGGTATTTCAATAAGAGCCACCGATTGCTCTAAACCCGCTCTTTTCAAACAGCGTTTCATAGCTGTACTAATCTCATTTGAAAGGAACGGGAGGATGAACGGGACTTTCCTTTCATTCGAGTTTTCGTTCGAAGGCGCATTATTTCCTCTAAACCTAAGCCGAGGGGCTACAAATTCATATCCATTAAAAGTGGCTATTTCCCGATCCAATTTCACGGATTCTACTCTCTGCTCCTCCCCAGTACATACACTGGCTCCTGTTCAAAACATGTTCTTTACTAGCGCCTTTTTCATATGTGAGGGATGGGAAGAGAGATAGTGAACCAGGATATTTTTTACTACTTGGCTTCCGGTACCACTTTGTGATGTAGCCACTCTCGCTTAAGCTTATTTGCACGTTCAAGAAAGGAAGCCAATGATCTTTTGGTATCTCACGGGTAAACTTTATATACTCTGACTGTTCATTCAACAATCTAAAGCAATTATCTAGCTCCCTTGAGTGGAGCAGATAACCAAACAGTCATCCATATACCTACAGTAGAGTAATGGCCGGAGATCCATCACTGGTGCTTCCACTTTCGACATAAAGGCAATCGCTAGGCTAGGCGCCAGTCGCTGCCCCATTGCCAGCCCTCTGATTTGTGCGAAATACTTCCCGGACCATCTGAAGATTGAGCAGTTCAGGCACTCTTTTAACAGGACTATGAACCGCTTAATCGACAAGCCATACATGTTTACAGCTCCCTGGTGTTGTATCAGAAGCTCATGTGTGACTTGCAATGCAGAGTCATTCGATACGTTGGTGTATAGAGCAGTGACGTCGAATGACTCCATTACGTACGCGCTGTTCGGGTTCGCGTTACGTAGACGATCCAGGAACATCTGAGCGTTCGTCAGATGGCTTGGAATGTGTCCTAGCAACTGGGATGTTATTAACGTTAAGAACCATGCTATCCTATCCGTCGGTCCGCCTACACAGCTGATGATAGGTCTAACTTTGATTATGGATGGATCGTTAGACATTAGATCATCAGTGGATACTAACTTATGTGTTTTCAAAAGTAAGTATAAGACAGGACTTGTTGGTGACTGGATTTCTAATTGAGAAACGATAGATGGTCTTAAGCCTGCCACTTTTGCCGTACGGACCCACTCATTGTTTAATTTGCGGTTTTGCCTTTTGAATTCCTTTACAGAAGATGATCGGTAAAGCGAAGCATCTTCGAGATGCTTATTCGTTACTGCCATATCTAACTGTCGAGGAATCACAACAAACTTCCACCCTTATCACTAACTGATAGCCTTATACTTCCCTCCCTTATCAACTCTCGAACCTCTTTAATGCCACGCTTTTGTAGCTCGGTGAGGTTCGATTGAAATCTTTTCATACGATAGTGAGTAAGGCTTTTGAAAGTCTCGTCCGCAAATTTCCGGAATTTTCTATCAAACTCCTCGTTGGGGTTTTGCTGTTGAAGAACGGCTGAGGAAATGGTGGTATTGGTGCAACCTCTACTTGCTGTTCATCCTCCCGTTCTTTTCAAATGATATTAGTACAGCTATGAAACGCTGTATTGAAAAGAGCGGGTTTAGAGCAATCGGTGGCTCTTATTGAAATACCACCGAATACTCTAAAACACCAACTAGTTCGCAACCGCTTACATGACCGTCTCTGTATAATGAAAGGTTGTAAAATATGTCCTGACGGCAGAGACGGTGATTGCACGAGCGTAGGTACAGTCTACCTAATCTCTTGCAGAGCGTGTAGCGATAAATATATTGGCGAAACGGGTGGGCCGCTCTATGCCCGCATAGAAGAACACCTAGCTGATAAACGTCTTGAAAGACGGAACACCGCCCTGGGGACGCATAGAGCACAGAAACAAGACGGAGCTGATTTTGAGATTGAAGTCACCATCCTTGCGCAGGAACAAAAAACATCAGCGCGAAAACTTCTTGAAGCACTTTGGATTAATACCACCAATCCAACTATGAACCGCAGGGAGGAATGCCTCGTTATCACTCGTGATACGAGTCAGTATATGAGACTGTTATCTTGATGGGTAAGGTGCATTACGAGCCTATGTGATCTCCTTTCGGTAGTCTCCACTTGAATCATTCGGTGGAACATACATAAAAAGCGGTGAGTATTTTGAGAGTTGATTTTGTGCTTGATACGATTGAAATCTAGGTCTGGTGATTTTTTCTAAGGGAGTATTGGAGGTGTTTGGCTTATTGGATTGCGGACAATTTGACCTTTCCGGGCTCTGAAGAAGACGAACTGCCGAAACGTCAGCTGTGAATAAATTTTATTGTAACACCTCGTGTTTTGCTTAAGAAGAAAAACAGTAATTATACTGACTAATGAGTTGTTTTGTTATATTACACCTTTTATTTCGAGTGCTTTACTAAGACGATGCTCAAATTTCAACATATGTCATAATTAATTTTTAAGCCAACATGTCATGTGGTCTGTTAATGGGCTCTTGTACAGCCCGATACACGTGTTTCGCTTTACAGCCTCGTCAACCGGGCAGGCTCTTCGTCAATAGCCAATCCTCTTCCTTTGGCCAAACTGCCGATCTTGTAACTTTTTACTTGCCAGCGATTGTGTGAATCGTTCGTCGTGGCCTAACTCTTTGATAAGGGAGTAGGGCCCGCGAGAGGATTGGTTAGAGGCGAAGAGCCTGCCCGACTGACAAGGCTGCAAGGCCGAAACACGTGTATCGGTCTGTACAAGAGCTCATTAGTAGACCACATGATGCTCTCGCTCAAATAGTAATCATGAGAATTGTTTTGTGTTGGATTCTTGGTGAGTACGAAATATTAACGGAGTAATCAGATTTGATATGGTACAATATGCCTAGGCTCTTACGAAGGCGAGGTTGCCGAAACGTTAGCCTCAGAATTTTGAAAAAGGAGACGTGCCAAACTCGTGAATGTTTTCATGAAAGGAAAGGGCACTTTGTGAAAAAATTTGCATATATATTGCCATATTTTGGGAATTATTACATGAAACGTAATTCGTGAGATACTAGGCATCACTACACTTTATGAAACGGTGGATATTGCGACGGTAACTTCCAAAATCCCTTAGACAACTCCGGCTAGAAGGACTTTCAATTATCAACTTAGAGCTTTCAGGAGAGATGCGACAGCTTTACAAAGACATTCTTCTCGATGTTAGACAGTGAACTACAGCTATCGGACATTCTCACCTCTCCATATTCAGATGAGTAAAATTCTTGTCAGTGTCACAGTCGACCTCATTTTGATTATTTATGCTCAGGCTTGTGATGTTTTCATTCTTGAATTTCTTCTATCTATTTTTTTATAGCCTGAGATTATGAGGCTTACGAGCATTCTCTCAGATTGTAAGTGGAGAGAAGCTTCTCCAGCAAATTTTTGCTTACGAATTTTTCAATAACTTCGAAAAAACCCATTCATCTCAATCACACTTTACTGTAGTTTATTTCATTACTCTGATTAAAAGACACCTATATGATATGCCAGTTTATTACTACTCAGCATCCACAATAAATTCTGGTCAGATAAGAATACTTGTCCCACTGTTTATCACTGATCAATCTCAGTTACCGTCAACAGTGTTAGATGCCGAGAGGAAGAGTGATCCAAAAGGACGCGATGTCAATGTTCGAACAGCTCTGTTCACAACACCTTGCTACATTGTTCTCGACCAGTTCACCATAATGATGTTTTAGGTGTGCAAAGATTTTTTCTTTTCAAAAAACTCTGTCTAAAAAGGAAATAGTTCGAACCGAGAGGGTTTCTGAAATAGACAAGTGCTTGACAGGGGCAGCTGCTATTTCATCCATCTTACTTGAATCGCACGTCAAATCCTTTTTGATGCAAAGTGCCGTCACCGTGTTGCTAACGATCAGGCAGTTTTGTGGCATCATATGGTCAACTGTAAGAATTCTTAAATTCAGTACAGACACTCGCTTCGACTAGTAAGGAGCAAAGCCAAAAAACTTTTGAGTACTGATTTTCTCATAATTTTTGGAATCATTCAGTCGAAAACTTAACACATTTTACGGTATGTCATTCTCTATAAAAAAATATGGAGAAAAAATTGCTCAAAGTGTTATTACCGACTAGAATTTGGTCTTCGCGCCTTTATAATAGTTTCTCCCATATTTTTGACAAGCTTTCAACAGATTTAAAAGATCATCTGTTTAAGGTTCGGCTTTTTTTATGCTCATTATACTTTTATACATAATCTACAAAATAAATAGTTAATATGGAATGCCTACCTTTGTAATTTTTGTCTAAGTCAGAAAAAAATCTTCTGACAGTTCAATGGCTGATAACTAATCGTAAGAATGATTTGACTTAAAATGGTTGAGATTACAGCATCAGGTAAGTTACACTGCGGGCTTGGTTTTCGAGAATATCAAAGACCTAAAAAACGAGTTTTTTCATTAGGTGATAGAGTTTGTTTGGGAGATTTTTTATTCAAGTTATGGCAAACTACTAAAATCTTGGAAGAACTAAGGAAGTGAGTATCGTTGAAGGATTATAGCTCGACTTCTGCTCCTTTTTGGAATAAAGAAAAAGTTTGAAATTCTGAATCATAAACTCACTGTTTGCATTACAAGACGCTCCACAATCCCTTAGTTACAGCCTCACTAGGTGCAACGCCAGGTACACGGGCTTGGACCTCTGCAGAGTTGGAGTAAACCATGGTAGGGGACAAAGTGAAGCCAGTGACGTCAAAGTTTCTAGTGCTCACTTCAACGGATTTCCATAGTTTTTGTAGAGATCGATTGGAAATTGTAAAATGAAGTGCAATTTTTTCTTTCTCTTTGCTCCATTTAGGAATGGAAAATTTCATCAGAAGGTTGAGATTGCAAGAATTTTAGAGCAGTGATTTAGCGTTTATATATATATATATATATATATATATATATATATATATCCAGTTAGGTTTGTAAGCTTCCATAACAATACCATAAAATAATTCTAATCAATACTTTGACTTGCAGGCATCACACCACATCCGAACACTGTCGACATTGTGGCTAACAGCGAAATCACGGAGAGAACATTGTGAAGTTTCGCCATGCTAACAAGAGCATTCATTTCAGTCTCCTAAAAATCTAGACAAATCTTGTTGATGTATTTAGAAGCAATGTTTACCATCTTTTGCACCAGACTGTTCACAGCGACAACGGCTTTAGCGTTCAACGCTGTAGGTAGGTGACGTTGGTAGCTTTGCATCGGTAGCTTTCTGATTTTCTAAACTTGTTAGGGTTCTCAATACAGGCAAAATCTTTCAAAACACGTTTGTTAGCAAGTGCAGCTATCCGGAAAAGCGAGGAAATTGATTAATGTAGAGAATGTAAGTGAGATATCAACTGACAATTTTATGTGGAAGAGACCACTCAAATAGAAATTTTCAATGATTGTTTCAGTTTTTCAAGTGGCGTGGCTTGAATTCAGTTTCCGCCTTCTTTTCCTTGTGCTATGACATATATTTCCGACATTCTCAAAAATAAGAAGTCACAGTCGACAAAGCGTGAAGACCCAAAAGCACTTTTGTGGAAAAATCTGTTAATGAAGAGATTGATTGACAAGAACAAATCGCAGCTTCCGCTGAGCAAAGTTTGTTGACAACAAATTTTGAAAGTGTAAAAATGGGGTTCCTTGAGATATAAATCTTATCAGCCTTTTACATTCAGTAGATCTCTGGAATAGTTTTTCTCAAAAATACGCAAATCTAAAGTTTTTTCAGTGATGTTTCGAACGTCCAAAGTCTCTTATCCAGGTGTGTGTTTATAACACTCCGTAATTCCAAACAATTTCCTCATGAAGTGCACACTAAACAATGTATGTTTTTCGCAACCAGTATAATAAAAACTTTTCCCATTTGTGGAACGGTACAAATTTTTCAATGTTTTACCTCTGTTCTTCAGATGTTTCGGAAATAATCATCTGAACAAGTAAAAGAACTGAATTTTTAAATAAGTGATCCTTTCTACTCTTTCGTTTCTCAAATTATAAAAATAATCTGGAGCTTTCTAATCAAAGCAACGCTTCCGAGCAAAAAGCGGCGAATACCACAATATAAATAAATGCGCAAAACATTTTTGCATGGTTTCTGTATTCTTGATATTGAACAGTGAAACTCGTCCTCCACTTCATGAAATCTGTGAAATATATGATGGCTTGGTTGCCAGATAATGGATAACTTTTTGTTGACAGACAAAGCGCAAACTAATTCACAGCTTACATTTTACTGAGTAACAGGTACCTCGCAACAAACAGTCAGTATGGTCACAGTCAATGTTTTGAGCCCATTCGAGCTCAAAACGTCAGTAGTTCAGATACTTTCCGGCGGTCTCGCCCTCCGCATCGGGGCCTTATTTCCCGCATGTCCCTTACTGATAGTAGGGAAAGGGCACGGCTGAACAAGGTGAAGTTGTGATTTTCACGTTTTCTCCATTCTAATTCAGTCGATGGTATACGACTGTTATTCAGACATGCACCTTAGTTTCGACTGGTTTATGAAACGTGTTATAGACATTATCTTTAGTCAGAGAAAAATGTTTCAAGATATTCCGACGTTGGTACACTATTGCTTACGTATGTTTCAATTACTACCATGCTTGTGAGGATATCAATTTTTGGCTCGAAAGATTCTATGCGATTAATGTAAACTCATGAAGACAAATTTTCAACCTTCTGCGCCAGGTCGTTTACAAATAGTCGACGAATTTGGGACTCAACTTTTGAGTAGCGTCACTGTGACGTATCTTCATCTTTTCCAGGTTACTTAGGTACCTAAACATTACACAACACATTTACAGAGCATGTTTCATGACAATTTCTCCTTTTTGATGCACAAATAAATCGGTTGAAGAGCTGTAATGTTGTAAAATTTGCAATGATACTGAGGTGCATGCCTGAATTCAGATGAATAAATCGACTCTTCATAAGCCATAGCTTAAATATAGCTTCCCACTGCCATTTTTGGTGCTGCAATACTAGATTCTGATAATCTGATAACATGTCTTGAGCCTTTCACGAGGTCACCATAGTGCCATACCAAACCTTATGAAAGAATTATGGTGCTAGACAAGTATTTCGCCAAAGAGCTTCAGTGGCACGGTGCTTTTCGGTTCATGCAATCCCTTGCAGGTGAGTATATCCTTATTTGAATAAGATTTGACTCCGAATTATTGAAATCATTGCATGTCGAGTGACAAAATCACTAGATGTTGTACTGCACACAGTCGAGCTTCCAAAGTGGTAAAATGAATTACCCCTTTACGCTTGATATTTATATTAACTACACACGTTTTTTTTATTACGTATTATATTCTGACTTCCCTATACATGAAAAATTCGCCTTCCCCAAAGGGTTAACCTTACAAGCTTTCTTTCGAAAGAAAGTTCGCTAATGACTGACAAAAAACTGTACTTCACCTTTTTCTCGAAACGTTTTTAGCAATTAATTTTTATAGATGAAATGAGAAGATGGCACTAACAATATACCGCTATGAGAGTGGAAAAGGAAATTGGGCCAGAAATGGTAAAGAATAGCACAACTGTACTAATGCACAATGTCTATTCATGAAGTACAAGATTCCTGCACTTTGGTAGAACTATCAATGCAGTGAGACTGAACTTACAATGGAAGTTGTTTCAAACACGTGTGAAGTGACGCTGAAAAAAAGCTTTCTTACTCATTCTTCTGATCGCTCTAACTTTTACGTCGAGAGAACGTTCAAAGATCGCCGTCAATTTCTCACATTTCGTTCACTATAAGCTGTGTAGGCAAATTATTGTAGTACAGCTCGTATAGTGAGACATTACTCAATTTGTGTAACAGTTATGGACTCTTTCGTGGTTTATTACTGCTTTTTATTGGCGGAAACACATTGTTCAAATCGGAACCAATCTGAAAAAGTTTTTTTCCGTCATAGAAGAGGCATCAGCATTGTAATGGGACGTAGGATGAAGCTGAAGACTTTTCTTATTTTAAAGAATTCTAGCTATAATTCTTCGGCTCAGAACATCAGAAATTTTGTTTTGTTCGTTTTGCACTTTACAAATCGAAAGTATCATTAAAGCTGTGGAATCATCGCCACCTTTATAAGTCTGTTATGAACTCCAAATGGAGCTGACTAAGTAGTTCCGTGTTATAGTAATTCCGCGCTGTTAGTCTCGTATTGTAGTAATTCCGTGTCGTCTCAGCCTGAATCACTCTAAAACAAATATGTTCGCTGCAGTATCTTCTTTGCACTCTGATTAAAATATTTATCAAACGAAATTCAATAAATGGTCTCATACTCGCATCGAAGGTCTATGAGCAACGTTTCTCGACGTTATCTTGTGGGATTGCTATACATTCGTCAATGAACTCGTACCAGCTTTAACGTGATTCGGTTTAAGAAATTCTTTGCTCCAGCAAATACATTGATTCTTACCAAATGTGAGTAATAACTGCAAGTACGGCGGGATGTGGTAATGATTTCATCTTCATTCATTGGGCGAATAGCGGAACATAATAGTTGGAGATCGCGTTAGTATTCCTTCAGATTGGATAGTTTTTGTGCTGCTTTGAATGGGTGCTCTACCTGCACCAAATCTGCTGGTAAATATATGATCGATGTCTCCATGAGTCGTGCCACTGGCAGATTCTCATGTTCATTATCGGTTTTTTTATTTTTTTGAAGAGAAGTGCCGCGGACAGGCGTACTATTAGACGGTCCGCGTTCTTCCATTCCGAATTTCCTACCCTGTGTTAATTATCGCTGGCCGTTCCTGATCATGCTTCAGTCTTCAACAACGAAATTTGTAGAAAGATGTTCGTTATGGATGACTTCCTCCTACTCGTTAAATGACGTGTCTATCTCACTCTAATCAGCTGCACAAATTGGTGATAGTGATTTCCTTTTGACGGAAAGATCGAGGTGAGAAATAATTGACGAGGTAATAAGACTTCATATGGAATATAAAAAGATGGTAGACGCATGGGTGAACGATAAAATCGACGCATTTGACATTTCGTGGCAAAAACCGTTTTACGATACACGAGTGATCTGTCATCTAATTGTCCTATGCCTCCTTTTGTGTTTTGAAATTCTTACAGAGCGACCACATGAGATCTAATGTGAACAGAGACCTCAGGAAGTGCGGAAAGGTTGGTGTCTGAAAAATCTTCTGATGTTATAGACGCGAAGCAAGGAGCAGTCTCCATGGCGTGTCGCGGGAATGTTCGTTGTGTCGTTTTCCAATGTCGTCTCGTTGGAACCAAGATTTGATCGCCTCTCAACGGTCGTCGCACCGCCCCACGTCGGGTGCAAGACACTGAGGCACGAAGTTTCTTGCCGGGTTAGCTTTTTTGCTGGAGACATGACGTCAGCCCATCCAAAGCCTTCCTCAGATCTTCACCACATTGAAGCAGTTTCCAGCCTATCTAGAATAGAAGTAATTTACCACCTTATGATTATTGATTAACAAGACGGTGGTCGTTCCTGGTGAGGTTTACTTCTAGCTGAGCTCTCCAGGTAAAACGTCGGACTCCTTACCGGCCTGAGTGGCCTTTCTGGCAAATTAATTTGTACTTAGCGATTTGTACAAAGATTGTACTTCGCTGTCCGACAACCAGGAGTGCCTTGTGCCACTATAAAGGTAAACCATTTGGAAGGAAACTTTGTAATGAAAAAATCTTACTACTAGGTTCGGCTTATGTTTCGGCATCGAGCAATATACACCAAATTTATTAATGAGAAGTAACTGAGCTTGTACAGCAACACTATTCAAAGTACGCGCTGTCAGCCAGAAGACATTTCTGCTATCTGTCGGGCTGTAAATCAATACCGCGCTCATAAAACTCGTTATCCTTGGACTTAAAAAATTGTCAATCCTGGACGTAAATATTCAATGTCTCGGACCTTATTCTTACCTAAGGAGTGCTCCAGAGGTCGAAAAAGATGATAGTTAGACCGGGACAAGTTAGGAATGTACGGCGAATGATCCATCAACTCCCAGGCCAGCTCGGTCAACTACCTTTTTGCCAATTTGGTGCCATGCAGCTTGGTGGTGTTTTGAAGCAGGATAATATCGCAGCGACACCTACGTGACAGGCCCGAATGCAGCGGCCCAGTTGCTCACAGTAGCGCTTGGTGTTGATCATCTCTCCGGGTGAGAGCAAGTCCCAGTGATTGGCCCGGCCCTGTCTCAAAAGATGATAGGCATCTTTGTAGCGAATTGATTCCGACGTAGAGCTAAAGTTTCTTGTTGGCTTGGTGACAACCCTTGGTTTGGACGTCGTTGACTCTTGGAAAAAAAACCCACTTTTCATCGACGGTGATGACCTTGGACAGAAGTGGAGCTCGAACGTGACGATAGAGCGGTTTCTGAACGAAGTGCCACTATATGTACTTCTGGTTAAATTTAGGATTTATTGCTCTAATGCCAAAACTCATGAGAAGACCCATAATTACCATCTTTGTATCTGCTCATTGAGAGAACTGCATTACTAGCATTTCAAAATAATATAACAGGGATCACTTGCAGGACTCATTTTGTGGCTTCAGTAACTCAAGCGCTCAGGACGATGTTTCCTTACATGAGGAAGACTTCATCAGCCAGTTTGAAATATTGCTTTCCAGATGATAATTGTTCAAGAATGTTATTCAGTCAGTGTTCCAAGGACTAGGAATTGAACACTGTTCCGAAAGTAATTGAGATTCTTAATGAGTTGCATACAATTAATATAAAAGAATAAAATTTCTATTACTTCCGAAATGTCAGAAAGACTTCTCCGGCTTGGAACGTGAGATATCATTTGAATCTGAACACAACTGACAAATCAGAAAGGCAGTTAGCGTTATAACATAGGCGGCCACAAAGGAGAAATCCAGGAGAACGATCATAATGCGGGACGCTTTGGAATCACGAGTACGAGCTCCACTATTTTGAACAATTGTGGCAATCAATAGAGCTAACTTCAAACCTAATACTTCGAAATGTGGTATAAATTAATTTATTGTAAATAGTAACGGCCCCCACTTTTCTTGACTAAAATTCGTTTACTAATCAGTAAAATTATATTGAAAACGAGTGAATAATGTCCTTGCAAAACTGCTCGTATCTGAACAGTTCATTGAAAACGACACTGAGCTGCTTATTCAACCACATTTAGAGCTCATAAATTTATTTATAAGAAAAACTCAGCAACACTGATGGTGCCTTCTATTTGTCATTCGTGAGCAGAAAAACATGATGCTCTGCACATCATTTTACATCACTGTATATTCATTAGTTGATGATCTCCAATATCACAGTATTTGGGTGTGATGTCGATACCAATCTTAGATCAAACCAATGACGGCTGGCGGCTGACAGATAGATGCGTTGCAGCATAGAAAAAGTGAAGGCATAACAGGCGTCAATAGTGCAATAAGTTAGAGCACACGCACCCGGATAGAGTGAGATGCGGGTTCGAGTCCCAACTGACACAAAAGCTTTGCATATCCCTCTACATCACTGGGTAAAAACATGATGTAATGCGATCCAAACAGAATAATTTTGTTAAAATACTCTTTTGAGATAAAGCTTTCATCCTCCTACTGGTAGTGCAATGCGAATCCACTAAAGACATGAGCGCTTTTCAAAACAAATCAATTTCCCACCTGCCAAACTCCCAGTCAAGCGGCTTTTCACAATAAGGCACCCATTCCGTTACCTTCTGTGATTTGACAGATAAGTGTTTCGCCTATCTATTCCCGAAATGCTGGAGTGCTAATGAAAGAATGGTTATTGACCTGTACTAGCGTCACTTCAAGCATTCAAGGAGTCGAGGCTACAAAATTAAGACAGCAGATGACTTTTTTCAAGCCTCGGTTCAGATAATCAATATTACGTCATACTGACAAGATGTAATAAATCGTTATACTTAACGTCCCGACGGTTTCACCTTCTCAGATCCACGAGGATCTGATCTGAGTGTACATAACAGTTGGTCTTTTTCCGATAAGTAGAGTGAAGCAGCTAAAAAGAGTTTCTAAGCATTGCCATTTCAGGCATTGCTCAAGCGACGCTCAAGCAACCCAAATTACCAAGTGTACTGGGCGTTCCTTGGACGACTTTCGGTAAATGCTATTGCCTCTTTTGATGATAATTCCTTTACGACAAAAAGTCCCAGTAGTCGGAATCGCATTAGCTGGCATCTAGCAAACTTGTAGAAGTTTTGGGCTCAAAGAGTTGTTTTCGAAAATGAACCCTTTGATTAGCATATGACTTCTTTTGAGCCAATAGGTCTAGTGCTAAATAGGCGCCTATTTCGTCCTATTGGGACTCATCAGTAGCACCCTCCCTCAGCTCAGCCGATCCGATGAGATTAAATAATCTTCCATGAAGGAAAAGGATTTACAGAAAGCGGTCGATGGAAGAGGTATGATTCTTGTAATAGCTAAGAGCTCTACTGCCGGTCACCACAATGTCAGGTAACGCCGTCATCTGGCTTGGGGTGATTTATTACCCGGCGCCGATTCCTTTATAGAGGGGCATTTAACCTCAGGGGATCGGCTGAACCGAGGGAGGACGCTACTGATGAGTCGCAATAGAACGAAGCAGGCACCTGTATAGCACTAGACCTAACAGCTCAAAACATGTTATATTCTTATCAGATTATATCATTTGAGCGGGTCTATAATAAGTGGCCGATAGAAGAATATATATTCTTTGTTGATCAAGGCAACGATGCGAAGCTAGTAATTTTCAAAACTTTTATTACGCCTTCTATCGACCGCTCTTCTACAGACTCGCTCAAAACAATACAATCTAATAAGGATATGACATGCTTTGAGCTGTTAGGTTTAGCGCTACACAGGTACCTGTTTCCTTATCTTGAGACTCATCAGTAGCACCGTCCCTCGGATCAATCAAACCACTGAGGCTAAATAATCTTCCATAAAGGAATCTACGCCGAGTAATAAATCACTCCAAGTCAGATGATGGAATCACCTGACATGTGGTGACCGGCAGTCTAGTGTTGGCTCAGGTAGTTTCATAATCTGACTTGTAGTGATTTGGTACTAAGCGTGGATTTGCTTATAGGGGATTATTTAGCTTTAGAGAATCGGCTGAACCAAGGAAGGGTGCTACTGATGAGTCTGAATAGGACGAAACAGGCGTCTATCTAGCACTAGCCCTTACGGCTCAAGTCATATAACTATTATTACGCTCTATGGTGGCCAATAATGGCATTGAACACTGACAGCGGACAATCAACATCATCAGTAACTATCTTGTAAGTAGGGCAAGTGAGGTTCTTCATTTGAACAGTGTCCCTGCTCATCATCTAATTCAACATCCTTCTCGAACGCTTCAAATTCAAGTTTCGGCACTTCTCTTCGGATCTGCTAGTTTTACTTGGAACTGATATTTGAATTCGACTCAGAACGCAACTCTTGTTGGGATAAAATTTTTCATATTGAGCTGTTATGAAGTTAATGTTATTCCATAAACTATCAATTCGATATCGCACGGTAGATCACACAGAACAGAGCTATGATGCGATTACGTTCGTATGATTTTTACTACAACAGCTCCATAAAGGCGTTAGTTGAAATCGCTTAAAGAAGTGTGGTTCTCAAAATGCAAGTGGGGCATTGTAGCACAGCTGCTCGTCACCATGAAACTGCTTACTCAGCTATTCGGCATTCATTAAAAAGCTCATAAAAGGAGTAGTGACTCTATGGCTTTTACGGTGCTTCAGATTTGTCATTCACCAGGCAAGAAAGATGACATATTTATGACGGTCCAAGTCGGACAATTTTTTACCAATTTGATAATGAGTGGAAATCCTGTTACCACATTACGTCGCACGCTATTAGGATGACTCCCAGAGTAAAAAAGTTTTGCAAAACATTTTTCTTATCGCTGCTTGCTCAGCAGTCGCATAAGAGCTCGCCGAAATTCGTTCAAGCTCATGCTACTAAGTAATGTTATAAAGTGGAAAGCCAGTGTCGCATTGTATGCAGCTGTTTCTCTTGCACAGGACAATAATGTTGCCTTTGAAATTTGCTTTGTGTAAAGAAACTTTGGGTTATTCAAAAACCCACGATACTAAATGAGCTGAATCGGTCACTTTTCTTCTGGAGGGCAACATACCCGGTGTTTTTTGGATCACCTCTCTTAAAATATTTGCGGAAATGAGATAAATCATTGTAGAGTTTGTAACCGCTTCAAAAATAGATAGAGACTTCACTATAGGAATTGCACAACAGCAAATTTAGTTTTGTCTGCACTCCCAAAGAAAAAGTATGAGAAATTGAAGGCATTCTATAAGCATGCATCTTCATTGAAACTTGAGACATTCAAAAAGGTAAGCAAGAAAGCCTCAACTCACCATCAGCTCACTCGCTCTCTTTAAAACGTTCACTTCACTCTTTCATCTCGACATATTGGTAATTACGTAAACGTGTAGCTCTTTTAGTTCACAAAAAGATTTGATGCTTGAACACAGTGCTTCCCCTATGGCCTCTTCTAAAGCGCTTTTTCTTTTTCTTTCTCATCTTGGTGGATTCTTGGTGCCATCGCATTTTCTGCCTGTTTCTGACTCCTCCCATAAAATTTTGCGGAGCTCTTGTTTTGACTATCAGTCGGTCTCGCCATCTGTAAGGAAACTTTGTAGAAGTGCTTGATATAGGAGAATGAAGAGAATATAAAGACTTTCTTCATGCGATTTCTGATTCCAAAAACTCATTGCCAAGAACACTTCGCAGCAAAAGTTCTGCTTCGTTTTTGTCAATCGATATCTTCTTTTACAGATTTCTTTATAAAAGTGCACTCGTAACGTCGACGTTTTGTGTATAATGCCTCGGCGAAACGAATGAAATTGTAGGAAACCAGTTTGAGTTATTGCACCTGAGGAGTTGTTGCAGTCAGTGGAGTTTTTCTCTAGGAACGCCTTCTCCACATACTCCTTTCTCAGTAAAATTTGGCATGCAATTGACTTCATTATTCTAGTTTTCTGTGCTGATTGGACTTTGCTATGGAACTTCGCTCAAATACTTCTCTAAATAAACGGGTAAAATCCCTAAGGCTCTTGGAAATTTCGAGAAGCTTTCACGCCGATTTCACTCACGCGTAAGTGTTGGACGATAAATTTGCCGTTGCATTGTGGATAGTCTAATATAAAAAGTGAAAAGTTTTTTCTCCAGTTGAATCTACAATACTTTTTTAGATTCTTCGGAGCCAGGAATGAACTTTTTTTTGAACACGGCGAGACTTGCGACTGAATCCTCTGTGATTTCGCTGTTAGTTAGAATCTCGACAGTGTTGGGATATGGAATTATGTCTGAAGGTCAAAGTAATGAGCAGAAGATTGTTATTGCACTACGGATAATCCGAATTTTGAAATAAACTCTATGAGCACTGGTTTGAAACTAATATATTTAACACTTCATTAGTGCTCAAGAGATAATTTAACACAAGCATTTTGGCAAAAAGTCTTTGAATTTCAGATAGGAAAAAAGCTGAAAGGTACTCATCCGTGAGACGGGAGAAATAAATAAACGATGCCTTTCGCTTAACAAGAAGTTTTCATAGGAGTTTTAGTAATCTTTCTGGAGCTTTAATTTCGGGTTACTCCTCTACGTGCTCATTTTTCAAAAAGGCCTTTTACAGCGATGTAGCATCCGAAACATTTTTGTCACGTTTATAATTTGCTGGGAGCACGAAAAGCATATGAACGTGTATTACTTTATATTTGGAGTTTTCTCTAAGGAAGAGGAAATTCCTAAATCTAGTAACAAATATCGCACCACTTGTGAGCTGCGCTAGCGCGGTGGATTGGTCGCATATCGATTCACGGCCCCAGCACACACAGAAGCTAGCAAGCAAATGCGCATCTATGTGAAGCTCAATCTTATTTCGCTACATTGTGGTGAAGCGGCTTTTCCAGAAAGTAAGCACAGCGTTGCAATCATCGAAACATACGCTATCGAATAGTTACTCAAATTTAATGAAACAAGTCCCTCCTGCATGAAAAACGTGTGTGTGTGTGTGTGTGTAACACATGACTTCACTTTTGTTATAGCGCCTCAAATAGACTTTTCAAAAGGTAAACATATTTTCAAAACTCTCCATGATTTGAGCTACTGATTATTTGCTAGCAATTCAAGCAAGAGTTTGTCCGATGAAATATAAGCGTGATAATGATGAAAAAAGCGCGGCGCATGTGAAACATGATCTACAGTGCTACAAAAAGGCCTTTCTAAAAAACGGGCACGTACAATGGCGACTAGCGTCCCTGGTATTGCAAGAAGCAAGGAGGGAGCTGAGGGTTTTGTATCGCGTCTTATAATGCAAACACTGAGTGTTAAAGCTCATGGCTAAAAGCCTTTCCTTGCGCGATTTCTGGACCATGTAAGAAACGAGATTCTAGTTTCTGACGATCCGTGATCGTCCTAACGTTAACACTGCTTACATAGCCTGACATGAATTTGATGGAACTTTTTTCTTTAGATCTTTGACGTTCTCGAAAGCCAAGCTCGTAGTGCGCTCATACCTGATGCGGAAATCTCGACTATTTTAAGACAGTTTACTATTACAGTCAATTACGAACCAATGAATTGTCAAAAAATCATCCTCAGTGTGGAAATGGGTGAGTTTTCAATAATGAACAACCACTTGGGAAATTACAGGCAGACGAATAATATGCATTAAAAAAGGGCACATTCGTACTTGTTATTGCTTGAAAAAGCAACACCTTTGTAAAATCAATACAAATGTCTGTAAATGTGGGTAGAACTGTGCAGTATAATTGAAGCCTATAAAACCAATAATGCTTTTTAGACTTTTTTTATTTATTTTGCCTGTGAATGATATCCTGCTGGAAAGATGATGATTTGAAGGGCTCCAAATAAGAAGAAGCTAGTGCTCCAGAAGGAAGGGTGTTTGCTTAGCTTGTGATAATGTTTTCAGCCTTTTCGAGGTTGATACATCAGTGAATTACGCAAGTTTCGGCGGTATTGCCCCTCTTCATCAGAGCCACACGCCCCACCCTGAAACCTACTTAATAGCGTAGATGCTGAGACGTGTTTTGGTGATAACATTGAAATTGTGATATCACCACTTTTTTTTAATCGATAGCTAATGGCTGTAGTGAATATGTAGACACTGCCTTTTAATCAAGTTCTTTTGAATCTAACACTTAATATGTTTCGTGAGAATGTATCGGCGTATCAACGTTGAAAAGGCTCTAAACTTCTCAAAAAATTTACTAGTTGTTTACAGTAAGGTTTAAAAATAGTCGATTGGAAGGTGAACTTCTTAGCTTCTTTCAGATTTTCGTTGTAGCAGGAGGAAGCGTCTTTCTGAGACTATAATTTCTTGCAGTTGCCGACATAAGTGAGCAGGTCTGCATCATCGTCAGCAACACGGTGACGAGAATTTGCACTACAACAGAGAAAAATAAGCCATGTACGGACGCTTCAACGACAACTGATGGAAGAGAGCCGTTACCGACTGGATTCTTCAGGACATCAAGCGCTCTACAGGAAAGCCACCGAACCGTTGGTCCGATTTTTTCACGAAAGCCATAGAAGAAAGATATGATGCTCAGCGAATCCCTAGAGCGAGGAGGACCCACTGGGCTACTCTTGCACGCGATAGGGAAAAATGGAAGTGTTGCTGGTACCCGCTTGAGTCACTCGAAGATCAAAGAAACGACAGGTGATACAGGTGACGTTGTACTCGAACCCCGGGAAAAGGGAGGCGCAAGTTCGATTCCTGCCCGAGGCTTGGAGTTTTGGATAACACTCAGCACTCTTGAACGTGTGTAGTTGTAACATTTCAGCACTGTTATAAGAATGGTTAAATAGGGATTCTTGTTGATTACGTACATTTTGTAAACTACCCTTTGTTTTCGAGATACTTCCCAAAATGTGTATATTTGCTGTATGAGCAATGATTGAATAATAGAAGCGATCTTAGGAACTGTGTACCCAATAATATCGAGCGATATACAGAACTCGAACTTCGGGAAAGGGGAAGCGCGATTTCGATTTTTCTCTGCTCCCTTTGTGGCTCAGAATTTTGCATATTACTCGACATAATTGGATATATGGTTATATCTTCTTACCGCTGCTATAAAGGCGGGTATATGAAGAATTTTCATCGTTTACGTTTATTCTACAGATTGTTCCTTTCTTAAATTCCCCACCGATTGGTGTACTTTCTTCAAAATTCGTAGCTAACGTCTCGGCGATTTCGCCTTTCCTGGAGCCTAAACATTCTATACTGCGCCATATTTGATTGTTCAGCTTAAATTTTCTGGATAGTTCAGTAAAATTCCAATTTAAAAGTCAATTCGAGGAGCCATCTCTCATATGGATCCAGCCGTTTGAGTTTTGGTGATAATCTAGTGCAAAATATAAACCAGTCCAGATGACTACTTGCAGAAGAAATTTTACCGCTTAACTAATTATATGGGAAAGTCCACCGTGTATTGCCTCAAACTGCGGATAATGAGCCATACGTAAGCCAGGAGATAGGTTTTTCTTGAAGAAATTCTGATGCTTTTCCGTTATCCGTGCCCGTTTGCACCCCTTTGGCAAAAAGGTGCTTTTGAGGTTTTCAAGAGTTCTAGTGGTTACTCGATAGCTAAGATATCGAGAGTTTGAATGGTATACCTAATTCGTAAAATGGGCTCCTCACATTCTTGTTACATTGATAGTGGGAATATGTTTTATTTGAGCATTTTTCAGGGGGAAGAGCTTTTCCCCTTAGACCTTCAATAATGATTCCATAGCTTAATCTCAGCTATTTGATTGGTATACTTAAATTTACAGGACTTTTTAGCGCTACATTGGCACCTATTACCCCGCATGAATCAACTGCGTGATCGATGCCTTAGTCACGCCGGTGCAAAGAATGCGCGCCAAGTTCGAAACCCATTCTTTTTTTTGGTTCTCACAGCGCATTAGAAAAATTCTCATGAATTTCAACAATACCTTTGAATTTTTCTAATCCAAGCTATCGATCGCTACTGAATGTTCAGAAGATTAACACTTTCCAGCAAAAAATCCTTGAATGTACAACATAGTTTTATTTCTATTACTACAGCACACTATGGTGGCCGCTTTAGAAATAAAGCATGCCATTTGAATTCGCGAGATTTAGACTATCGAGCGACTGCTTAAACTTTTGAAAGAAACTATTGCGCATTTTTTTCCAGCAGTCTGAAAATGGGTACTGATAAGGGAAAGTACCGAATTTTTTCGACAAACGATTGTTTGTGAGATATGCAATCAACAGGAGTTTTTTTTCAAATGCCCTATTTCTAGTGGGTGAAATGATATAACCATTTTGTCAATGTTGATGGTAGCACGCGCTTCCACTAAAGGTAAGACGCGGGTTCAACTCCCTCCCGAGATTCAATGTTATAGATATCCCTCAACATTGTTGGATGTATAGGTAGAACATCATGTCATACCGAAAAGCGCGGTTAATGAGGAATTCTTGTCGACAGTGTATACAAGACGAACTTCTCCTTTCTGCAAATTTGCTCGAGTTCAATATACTTTCGTTAAAATCGATGGCTAACGTTTCGGTGGTTTGGCTTTTCTCAGGGCGTAAGCGTACTCTAAAGTGCCGCATCTAATCATTCTATTGATATTTCTCATAAGTAGTGACAATTTCATGCAAATATCACTTCAAATGATGCCTATGACGTGAGATCTACCGTTTAACCAATCACCGAGAAGGGTCACCGATTTATCGTTACACACTAATCAGCCTTATCGTAACCAGAAAATAAAGAACCTTACTCAGGAAAGTTCTTTAGAGAAAAAATACATTGTGAGAGCTTTCTTGCAGTTTAACTTGAGCGTTTCTAGATGTTATTTGCTTTATATTCTAGGTGAACTTTAAAACTGATGAGATCCGTGCCCTTATAGACAAGAAGAATCATAATCGTAACACGTCTGTTATTGCTCATGTCGATCACGGAAAATCAACCCTTACTGACTCGCTTGTCTCAAAAGCCGGTATTATAGCAGGTGCTAAGGCTGGAGAGACTCGTTCTACTGACACCCGTAAAGACGAGCAAGAAAGATGTATCACTATCAAGTCGACGTGAGCACTAATAAGTGTGAATCATTCAAGTGTAATTTTTCATATTGCCCAGATGTTATTTTTTTCCAGTGCTATTTCGATGTTCTTTGAACCTGAAGAAAAAAAATCAGAACTTCATCAGAGGAGAAAACCAGGCTGAATTGGCTGAGGTAGACGGCAAGAGAGAAAAATATAATGGGTTCCTGATTAGTCTGATCGACTCTCCTGGTCACGTTGATCTTTCCTCTGAAGTAACGGCCGCTCTTCGTGTGACTGATGGAACTCTTGTTGTACTTGACTGAGTTTCTGGTGATATTCATCTTTCGCAATTCAGCAACTTTTCCATGTGTCGGGCTGTACAAGAGCCCTTACCAGACCACAAGATAAGTTGGTTTAAATAATAATGAAAGGATATATTGAAATTTGAGCGTGGTCTGAACAAAGCACTCGAAATAAATGTATAATTATGATAAAAGTACCAGCCAAAGAGCAATCGAGTGCGCAACACTCTGTGTTAGATGAAAATTTCACTTGACATAGAGTGTAAAACGTTCGTCTTCGATGACTCTCTATAAGGAGTGTAAGGCTCACGAGAGAACTGACTACAAAAAGATCGAAAGACGACGGCTTCTGCCCGGCTGACGAGTCTGTAAGGACGAAACACGTGTATCGGGCTGTTCAAGAGCTTTTATCACACCAAATGACAAGTTGGCGCAAATAATAATGAAAGGATAGATTGAAATTTTTTATGTCTCTTGATAACGAAGTTGTATTTTCTAGACGTGTGTGTCCAGACCGAGACTGTAATGTGCCAAGCCATTGCTGAGCGTATCAAACCAATTCTCTTCATGAACAAGATGGACCGTACATTTCTGGAGTTACATTTAGGGACTGAGAACTGTTCCAGACGTTTCAGCGCATTGTAGAGATCATCAGTGTTATCAATGTTACTTATGGTGATGATGACGGGCCGATGAGACCTATTATGGTGGATCCATCTGTGGGAGATGTAGGGTTCGGATCTGCTCTTCAAGGATGGGCCTTTACTCTAAAGCAGTTCGCTGAGATGTATGCCGGCAAGTTTGGCGTTCAGGCAAGGTTTCATGTGAACCTTCCGGCGATCTTGTTCTGAATTTCTGTTGATTATTTTAGGTGGACAAGTTGATGAAGAACCTTTGGGGTGATGGTTTCTTTGATATGAAACAAAAAAGTGGAGTTCGCTTTAAACTGAAGGCTTAAAGAGAGGATTTAATCAATTTGTATTAGACCCCGTATTCAAAGTTGTTGTGCTACGATATTCTTCCCGATTTTGAAATCTAGTGAAATCTATCTGGTTCTACAAATGGCCAAGTAGTGCTTGTAATATCTTATTAGGTGTTCGACGCAATCATAAACGTCAAAAAAGATCAGGTCGATGACCTCGTTGTCAAACTTGGCATAAAGCTCGCTCATTATGAGAAGGATCTTGAGGGCAAGCCTTTGATGAAGGTTGTGCCTTCTCTTCGGTTTATATTATTCAGACTGACCACTGACTTTTGTAGGTATTTATGAGGAAGTGGCTGCCTGCTGGTGACACTATGTTGCAAATGATTTGCATCCACTTGCCGTCTCCTGTAACTGCTCAAAAATCAGAATGGAGATGCTCTATGAGGGTCCTCATGACGATGAAGTAGCTGTTGCAATAGAGAATCGTGACCCCAACGGGCCTCTTATGATGTACGTTCCGAAAATGGCGCCCACAACCGACGAGAGACGTTTCTATGCGTTTGGACGTGTGTTTTCTGGAAAAGTCGCCATCGGAATGAAAGCACGTATCTAAAATATGTTTCTGGAAAGAAAGAGGACCTGTACGAAAAAACTATCCAAGGAGCAATTCTCATGATGGGACGTTACATCGAACCTAATGAAGATATCCCATCCGGAAACATCGCAGGTCTTGTAGGTGTCGATCAGTATCTTGTGAAAGGAGATACGATCACCACTTTCAAATATGCATACAACTTGCGCGCGATGAAATTTTCTGTATTGCCTGCTGTGCGTGTTGCTGTTGAAGCCAAAAATCCTGCCGATCTGCCCAAATTGTTAGGTGTTTTTTAATTATAAAGTTTGAGTTTTACAACTACAACTACCACCGACCCCGGAAGGATGGATGGCTTGGTGAGCCATGAGCGCGGGATCGAATCATTGACACCGTGTTTGACGCAGTGCACTTCTAACCACTATGCCACATGCGCTCTTATTCGGGTGTTATACGAAAACATAAAACGTTTAAAAGACTTCTGTACATAGAAATAATTATAGATATATGTAACTGGTGTATATTTTGAAGGTATTTCTCGAAGGATGTCAGGCTATTTGTTTTACAGAGGGGCCTTTTAAAGTTACGCTTGAAACCGCTATTCAAATTGCAATCAAAGAATTTAGGAGTCCAAGTTGCTAAACGAAGTGGCTTGAAGCAATGTGGACCATTCCAGAACGGGCATTTTGAGGATTGTGTGATTCAGATAGTAGTAATAGAATCCATTGACGATGACTTCGATCAAAAAACACACCTGAACAGCTGTAACTGTAAGTAATTTCTTAGTGAAGGTGATGTTCTGTAGGAGATCTAACCTGACTTGTCCACTGGAAACTGGATGTAGATCGACTGAAAAGTTAAGAGAATCAAAGAAGTATAAGAATATTTAGTTCATAATCTACAACATTGGTTAAAGGCAATTTCTATATGCAACCAACAATGGACAATGAATAATCGATTGATGCATTTAGATTTAGGCCACTACAAAGAGACCTCACCTACTACCTAAACTGCACGGTTGAAAGATTAGACGGAAATAACGTAAAAAGAGATCCAAACGTTCTTTAGTTTTTTCGATAGCTTGACAATGATTGTTGTCCTCGTTTTCACCTCCTTCGTAACCATTCTAGAGTGTTAGCAGAACCAAGTCGTCTCCATTAACACAAAATTCATGAACTATGATGGAAGACGAAAGTAACCATAATAGAGCTCCCGTGACGCAATAGTTAGCGGTGCTCTATGACACACTCGTGTCCTTCAAGCGAAGCTCAGTGATTCGATCTAGAATTCAAGGCTCACCAAGCTTTCCGTCTGTCGTACAACGAAGAATTCGTACAATGCTTGTCTAGGAGGGCAGCAGCACCGACTTGATATAGTGGAAGGCCACCGCGAGTCATTTTAGAAGCACAGATGTGCATTTATTTAGCTTGATAAAGCTGAATGCGTGACTCGTCTCTCAGAGATTAATTGACGCCAAGAGCTTTTTTTTATAACTATAATAAACGAGCAAGAAATATGCCGAGAAAATGGATAATGAATAATCACAAGTTACTGTACATGTACGATACTATGTTGCTGCACAGAGCAGGCTATTGCTTTCGAATCGAATGTTGAATATTAGGATGAGAAAGTACTTCTTAAACACACGAAAGAACCCAAAATTTATGTTTGTTTTGCCACAGTATGGGTTGCTGCAAATTCATGGCGATATCTCAGGATTATTTGCATAAGAAAGCCACACGACAACGCTAAATATTGTATTGAAGTTTTAGTTTACTCTTAGGATATCAAATAATGAGGATGGACAAAATTGAGCCTTGAGTTCCGATACGCTATTTTTGGAAACGACGACTTTCAGCAATAGATGCTGCGAAGGAGATCTGTGGTGCCGATGTTTAAGAAACCGTGAGCCATGTGACTGTTGCAAAGTGTTAGAAACAATATGAAAGTGGTGATCTCAATTTCAAAGACCAAATTCGTTCTGGCCGGCTATTAAAATTAGACTATGAAGATCTACAAGCAGTTGTTGATGTGGAACAGAGTGGCGAGTTGGCAACAGAACTTAGTGTCGAATAAAAGACAGTTTGGAATCATCTCCAGTAACTTAACTTTGTCCGCAAGAAGCCTCGCCAAGATCCGCACGAATTGATGAAGCTTAAGACAATCACGGCGTTGGAATTTGCCGTCAGTTGTTGCGAATTCTTTAAACGATCGATTGTGGGAACGTATTGTGAAGTCGGATGACAAGTGGATTGACGTGATCAATGACGATCACAGCAAACGTTGTGTTCCAAGAAATCAAACTCCTCCATTATTGCACGTCAAAATCCGTTTGGCATAAAAGTGATAATCTGCGTTTGGTAGAATTTTGAAAATGTCTTGGATTTCAAACCTGTTTCAAGTGGTCGCGCCATCAAAGTCGAACTCTACTTCGAGTGGACCGAGTCTACGATGCTTTGAAGGAAAAGTACTCGACATTGATTTGTCGAAAACACGCGATGTTTTAGGTAGACAATGCCAAACCTCACGCCGCAAAGAAGAATAAGGAAAAGTCATTGATAAATCGGAGGGGGCCGAGGTCTTACCACAGCTAGCCTACAGTCCAGATGCTGCGGCATTCGATTACTGCTTACATCGCTCAATGGAGCATTTCATGCGTGGAAGGCCATTTTGAGACATTCGAGCAAGTTGAAGAAACATGCCAATGATTTTTTTGATTCAAGGCCCATGGAATAGAGATTTGAAGCAGAAGCAGAAGTCTGCAGATCGTTGGCAGAGGATCGTGGATAATGATGGTCTATGTTTTGAAGGATAATTGTTTTCAATTGATTTATGCATAAGCTTTGAATTTTTGACGGGTGTTAAAGAATATTTTTTCCAACTTAATATTTCCGTCCTAAACATAGATTCCATAAAATTTAGTGATTGACCGAATCATAATGCTAAGCCGAAATAAATCTTGAAAACGTGCGAACTATCATTATTATTGTAACACGAAACTCATGTAGAACATAGGCGATTCAGTGCGCAGTGCAGATGTAAACAAGGTGTAAAAAAGCTTTGAAAATAAAAACTATTTTGCTTGTTCTGTCTATGAAGAACTTATACAATGTTGACTGTCATTGTGGTTAATGATTCTCATTTAATGCCTCTTGAACTGAATTGTGTGTCCACAGTTTTCTTATGGTAAGCACTTTTATGCAAAAAATAAATAGCCTTTATTACAGAATACCTAGTATTAAGGAAAACTACTACGACAATCAACTTCAACTCCTGATATTTCTTTATTTTGCATACACCGTTTGCAGAAAGCGAGCGAGAACTTGAGAGATTCCTGTAGCGTCGGACGTTTTGACCGACGGAAGGACATGCCCTCACTAGTAGGAGTCTTTATGAATGTCGTGAAATGTTGGTAGAGGCGATTTATTTTAGGGTCTTGAGATAGGCACGCTGAGACGTTCCCACTTCGAATGCAAATAGTGAGTCCTTTTCACACAGGAATAGCACCGCATTGTGGAGTCCAAAAAGACGAGAATTTTAGTGAATAGCCAGATAGCTAGAGTGTTCCCAGCTGGACTACAAAGAGCAAATGTTTCCATACAACTATGGCTCTAATTTCTCGATTTCACAGAGATGAAAGGCTGTGCGATCATGAAGCGGGATCCTACTTGTGAATCTAATCGCGATGTCTATAGCCACAGTCCTTAGTAGTTAGATGATTTTTATGCAGAAATAGCATACCAAGCTCGAAAAGGCTATCACTTTAAAAAATTCGAAGGAATCCTGAGAATCTGCACTTGCACCCGCCTCTGCACGTTATCCAGAGTGTAGCTCTGTCTATTGATTGTTTTGAACACACAAAGAAGGACGTTTCCAGTGAGTACCACAGTGGATAGAGGTGACCATCACCACACACTGCAACCGTCCCATATAGATATTAATTTGCTTATCAATCTAAAGATAAACACTGCAGCATCGCTGCATTTAGATGAGATGCGTGAAGCAAGGAATGAAAAAGTGGGCGTCTTTTTATAAAAAGCAATCTCGATTTCAATTCACCGCATCAGCGAGAGGGGTGTTCAAGGAATGGGTCAACGCTCATAAACTGAATATCGTTTGATAATGGTGCGCTTTTACAGTGCACCAACATACGCGCTCTCTGCCCCATTCTTGATACGCATTGATTTATGTAGATACGAGAATAGCCGATCTGAAGACCTGACTCCTTCAAAACCGAGTCTTTTTTCGCTGGAGAAAGCTTTTCCCTGAAGTTTTAATGGTCATTCTATAGCTTGAATTTTGTTAATCTCACAACTTCACATTTTTTTTAAAACTTGTAAATGCGCTGTTACAGCTAGAATAGAAATTTGTTTCACGCTCGGGTTTCTTTGCACGCCAGACGGGTATTTGTGCTTAGCTATTGATTAAGCGTTTGGTGGCCATTTGATGGCGTAAATCTTCATTTTGAAAGCCTCTTTATGTGGTGCTATAAGAATGATAAGACAGTTACGAATAACCTCAGAGCTTTACTTGCACATAAGAGAGATATATGCATTAAAAGCATATGACCTTGTAAAGAAAAATGTGTGAATCAAATCACCAAAAAGCCTATAAAACTTTGCATAGGAGAAGGAGAACTTCCAAATAATGAAAATTGCCTTGGGCGAGGCAACAATTTAAACTGCACCCGAAAGGGCACAGTTTTCGTAATTTCTTACTCTTTCTTAGAAGACACTTCGGCAGTTTTATCTTTTTTGAAGCTTGCAAAGATCAGGTTGCTCTCAATCTAGTCAGCCGAACACCTGTATTACTTTTTAGATAAAATCACTGGACTAATCTTTCAAAAGCATCAAACAAAAAATCAAGTTTCAACGTACTCACCGCTTTCTATGAGCTTTCCACTAAGTTATTCAAGTGCAGACGACCGGACGGAATCACATGGACTCCTAATGTGCCCAAAACAACCGTCCTGCACACCGATCCATATCACAAGTGGTTGAAAGACACTATTCCTTGCGTTTGATAGTTGAATTGGCGATATCAATCCAAAACGCTTTTAAAATCGGAATTCTTATGTTCTTGCGCAAATATGGTGACTTCCATGTCGAAATTTGGCGAAAAATACAATGGCGAAATAAGTAGGCAACATATTGGTTAAGCGTTTAGTAACCATTTGATGGACTAAATCTTCATTTCTAGCATGGAAAAAGCCTAGCTGAGAAGCGTAACTTTAAACCAAATACCCCGCTGGCGCGCATAGGACACAGGAAATTGATGGAGTTAATTCAGATATAGAAGTCATTATTCTAAAGCAGGAAGATAGAATAACAGCGCGAAAGACTTTAAAAGCGTTTGGGATTAATACTATGAATCTCACTATGAGCCTCAGGGGGAAATTCCTCGTAATCACAAGTGATATGGGTATATTGCGAGTTCATGTAATCTCTCCTCGGTTATCTCTACTTGCGGACGATGCGGCTCATTATTGGTGGGCGCGCCATTTCGACGCTTACGAAAATTGGGGCGTGCTCAATAGAAATTCCTGCTAATTGAGTTCTCAGAGAACTTATCATCAAAAGACGATGAAATTTTACTGATGAGACTCCTGCATGGGCAATCTTAGCAAGAGGAACGCTAATGTTTTCTAAAATCTTTCCTTTTCAAACAAAAAAAAACATCCTTAGGAAAAGGAATACCACCTTTTAGCTGTTATTGAACATTTTCTCTTATCTTCTTGATGCTTCTGTAAGCACTCGATAGCTTGAAAAACTTGGATTCTGATAGTAAGTTGTCTTGTGAAAATATTCCCATATTACGTTTGACTAATAAATAAAACTTAACGTTTTGCAGTCGCAGAACATTTTTTTATAATTCGTAACGGATTTTTTAGGATTATATGGCTACATTTCGAGCTTACAAACCTCCTGCCAAGAAATGGATTTGTATTATGAAGCCAAAAAATAGAATTATCATCAAAGAAACTCTCGTGAATGTATTTCTGAAAAGTATAACATCGTACTAGCGAAAAATATGTATATCTCGGTAACTTTCCATATCTCGACCCTGTTCGAGCCTTTTGGTGGAAACGTCGTGTTAGCATTTATTTTATGTGGAAACAATCGTTCATTAGCTGAAAACAAGCAAATTTGAAAGATATATTTCAATTTTGAAATGGTTTGTTTGTTGGGCAGTGATAGTCAGAATACAATTTTGTTGCACATTTGAGGATTTTTCGTCAGTTTCTTCTATAGACTGTTAATAAATATTCAATAGCACAAATTTCAACAACTCTAAAAATGTTGTTGTTTTTTAAAGAGGGTTCCTGAGAGCTCTCTAGCAGCCAAAAGAAGATTGGGTTTCGCACTTCAAAGGGTGGGATTACGCAACAGTGGACCAAAGTAGCCGCGCTTTCTCCGATGTGTCGAATAGATGTGGAACGTGGTATTCTTTTGACTGCTACAGTACAATGATAAGTTTTTCTCAAAAACGAGGGTGCCATGACAATCGCCGAGATCTAATCTATCGAACAGTCACCAAAATTCTAGCGGAAAATATTTATTCGTTGAGAAATGCCTGAGTGTGAAAAGATTTCTATTCTATTGTTAAAGAGTGTTGAGGAAGCCATTTTGAAAACAAAAGAGACATTCATAATTGCCCAGATTTCTGCTATAGAACGACTGTTGAAACTCTTGAAGAAACCTGAATAATCGTTTTCCAAGAGGTCGAGACCGGATGTGGACATCCAAAGAAATCCAAATTACAAAACCTAATCATCCTTAGGCTGTTACAGCTCTCCAAAGAGTCCTTTCCATGAACCAAGTACAACGTTGGAATTACTAAATTTGTTCTATTTAATTTGATAGTTGCCCATGAAAAAATTCTACCCGGCGAGAAATTCTTGATTGTGTAACAAAATTCTGTTTTAATTATCATAGCGAAAAAAAAACAGGTCACTTATGTTATGGAAAAAGTCGTTCAAGTTCAGTTGGCTTTAGCTACCGAGTAATTCACAGAACTTCTGACGAGACTGAAAGTTATTTTTTTACCAAAAAGCTCAAACAGGGTGGACATAACGGAAAAAAATCGCACCCCTTTATCTGTTCTTCGCTTAGCATAGCTATAAATAAAAAATATGCACGAAATTACGCATTGATCACAGAAATGGAAATCTGAAGTGCATTAGTAACCAAAAAACATTGAGAATTGCCAGGAAAGTGAGATGGCATGCAATAAGCAGCACATTTTCTTAAGAACTACTTACTGATTATTGTTTTTCAATTTTCAACCAGTACGTTGAATTTCATGTACTTTATGTAATGAAGTATATGGTAAATGAAAAAATTAAAAATAAATCTGATTGAATTGTGGGCAAGTATAAATGATATGCCAAAATGTTTGATAAAGATTTTAACTATAGCCTTTTCATAAATACTTGGTTTTTCTCTTTGAAAGTATGGATGATAACTGGAGAAATCACGTTAATTCCAATGACCTCATTGAAGCCTGTTCAATCATATTAGACCATTTACTGGCGCAGAAATCTTATCTATCGACGAAGAAAGTGCAAATAGCGTCAGAGAACAACCGCATTAGCATCAGGGAGCACCGGCAGCCTCTCTTCGTAGCAGTCCGCACCTCCCTCCAGCCGAAAAATCGCGCCGTCTGCAAGGGGATACATCAGTGAAGGACTTATAAAAATGGGTGAGTACGCTTGAAGTCGAGTTCGTGCTTGACGCGATTGAGTTTGGGTGTGGCGAATTTTTGCAAAACGTGCTGGAGATCTTTGGCTGCCTGGATTGTGGACACCCTGTTCACTAGGTTATGAAGAAGGAAAAACTGCCAAAACGTCAGCTGAAAATGGGCGCTGCGACAAAAGTTTGTGGTAATATGTGGTTGCTTTCTTACAACCACTACCGACATGGTCTCACTTTCCATCACTCATAATAGTAGAAACTTGGTGTAGCCTCGTTTGGCACCTGTTTCTGAACCTTTTACTGGTAAAAATCTTACAGGCGCACTGTTTGCAAGAGGGCGATGAGGGAACTAACGATAAACAAACGCGATTCATTCTTCACAAAAACTTATCGCTAAAGATGTTTTGCACCGAAAGATGTGTATCGTTCAGTCTTATCTGTTGTTTTGCATGGAGATATTTGAGAGAGATTTTTTGGATAATTTTCGTTATACCGTCCTAGTTCCAGCGCTCGCGGGGAACGTAATTTTCGGGTGATTTTGAATTCTGAGTAATCATTCAGTAGCGTGAATCTCAAGAATTCTTAGAATTTTTATTATTCACATAAAGCTTTTTCTATTACCATGTAACAATAAAAAATTGTGCCACTCGTTGGTGCATTTCTCGTTGGTTAAAATTTTCCCTCTACTGCTAATAATCATTCGATAGCTAGATCTCGTAGACTCCAATAATGCGATTAAAATCCGACAACGACTTTAACGTGCTATGTAACAGTCAAAGAAGATTGGGTTTTGGAAATTTGACACCCGAAATAGCCCGGCGGCTTAGAAGCCATTTCGCAAAATAATTATCCACTCATTGGCACAGCAGGGTGGTTTGGCGCTAATGTTGCGCTGAGCGAAACTTAGTAATCTCTTGACTGCTACAGCGCATCAGAAAGTCCTTTTTATAAACCAAATACATTATTGAAATCTAAAAGATTTAAGTTATCAAATGGTTACTAATAGTCTAAAGGAAAAGCTTTGTTCATCGAGAAATGTTCGAATGGACAAACCTAATTTTGTTTCTGCTGTTACAGCGCAATAAGAAAGCCATTTCAAAAACAAAACACATTATTGAAATTTTTGAGAGCTGAGCTGTTAGACAGTTGGTAGAACTCAAAAAAAGCAAAAAGCGTTTTTCAAGAGATAGAAAAAAGGTGCGGATTTGGGGGATGATTTAAGTCTGCAAAACCCAGTGTTATTTTGAAGCTATCAAATGATTGATACAAGTCCAAAAGAAAACTTTTATTCAGCGAGAAATCGAGCATCAAACACGTCGTGGCTTTGTTTATCGATTAAGAGTTATGATCGGCTGTGGATCCCTACGCATCATCACACCACGCAGGAGCGTTTCACATGTGAAGTGCGATTTTTGTTACTAAAATTAGTATTTCTCTCTGCTTCAGAAAAACTTCAGAGAAAAAACTTGTGATTCAGATGCTACAAGAATTTCTTCACAAGTGTTTTTCATGCCTACGCTTTGGCTGCTTAGACTGAGGCCTAGTGGCAAATAATTTGGCAAAATGAAATTAAAGTGAAAATCTAAGCCATTGAACGATAGATAAAAGCTTCTTCTACAATTCTGATACAGCAGACATAAAATTCTCTAGGAAGCGAAAAAAAATTCCATATAAAGAGCGAAAATCTGCGCGAATTTCATAAGATTTATGCTCTCGAATGATAACTAATATTCTAGGAGAAATCTTGCAAAATTTCAGCAACGATATGGCACGATACTTGTGAAACACAATTTTGTTTTCCTTGTTACAGCGCTGCAATGGCTCTTTTCAAAAATCAATTTTTCTGAAGTTTCCAGATTTACGCTATCTATTGGTCAGAAAATGGCTTAGGATAAAAAATCTGTGCAGTGAAATGTAGGCGAGACAATAGCAGCATCGCGTGAGAAACATTATCCCTAATGCTACAGTGCTGAGGAATACCTTTCTGAACATTAAATCCATTTTTAGATCCTGCGAGACTCAAGCTTTTGACTGATTATTGATAGTAAAAGGCCCTTAGTTTTCAGAAGAGCTGGGTATGTCATGGGGCGCATGAAGTCTACTTGAGGGCATTGAACTAGAACGAATACGTAGAGGGCGTAAACGGTACGAATATTCAGTAACAAAATCACCACGATAAAATTTGCTCGCAGTAGAGAATAAACGCGGATAATAAAGTCTGTAGTCTTCAATCGATAGGGTAAAGCCTTTTTTGAGTACCAACTTCAGGAGTTCACTAAGAATCGAGGAATTATCAAGAATCATTAATGAGGTTGCACCGCATGCAGAGGCAGAGTACGGCATCTTTTTAAAACAAACAATTGATCGATTTCTCATTTCCAATCACTATCATGACTTTGGAATATTTCATGAAATGAAACAGTTTTAAAAACTGGAAGATTTTATCGTGATTTTTCATTCCAGATGAACATACTGATAAAGTGCTTTGTTATTTGGTTATTATTCATATGCGGCCAATGAATAAGAACAACATGTGGTCAGTATAGAAAATATGAAATAAATATGATTTATCAATAAAATCATGTGAATAAGACAGCATAAATATGTTCAACAACAGTACGAAATACCCCATTTTTGTGAGTATCTGGCTTTTTCTTTGGAACGCGGGGATATAGGGAGGAGGATCGGCAGTATTCCTACTACATATAGCTTTATTTAACCTCTCTTCTATCATCTCCTTTGATTTGTTGGCGGTTAAAATGCTTTTAATGATGATAAAAGTAAAAATTTTATGAGAAGAATACTGCATCGTGATTCTAGCTCTACGGGCTCGACGCGCGACCACGTCGCATGGCGTGCCCAGATTTCAACCTGGTCTCCAAGCAGTTGAAGAAAAATCAATGAGTGACGAATTACAAGTGTGAAAACAGTAAAAGATTCAGAATAAACGGCTGAAATGCAATCTACTTTTGAGCATTATGAAGTATGGCCGAAAAATTACTCATCCGTATGTTGAGAAGTGACCATATATGTTAGTCGAAGATATTTCAGTGACATGGAGAATGGAATATTTGAACATCCTATGTCCAGGTAACAAGACCTTGACTGTTTTTTGCGTCCGAAGCAAATTTTTCCTTATAAGGATGTTCTCAATCCCGTTGTGGAAATCGAAAACAAAATAACAATGAAAGCGTTTACATTTTATAAACTGCCTGCCATAATTTTGGGTTGCAGCTGTCTCACGAAAGGCATTTGAAATGATTATTAAAAAGTCTATTGTTCAAGGAGCTTCGGACCTAACCGTTTTAACGTCTAGAAAAATGAAAGTTGTAGTGGCGCCTAATAAGGAATGATGAGACCCTCTGAACTTCGAAAGAATATCGTACAGTAATCCCAAAACTATTGCCGGGGAGATTTGATGCCATTTAGTGCGCCAAAGTGGCACAAAGTAGTAACATAAAAGACTAGTAGAGAGAATTCCAAGATTTTTTTTGAATAATATCTCCAGTTGACGAAGTCAGATTTACTCTAGCATTCTCGCCGCGAGTGGCTGGCCCTCAGGGAAGTCATTTCGAAATTGCTGGCGTGACCGGGATAACCACTATAACTCGTCCAGAGGCTTATTTAACACATGAAACCGCTTTCCAATACTTCTCAAACTTGCGATAAGTCACACAACGCTGATGCTGTTGTGGGCATTAATCACGAAAAGGTATCACTCTAAGAGCTACTTAATTGAAAATCCAAAAAATTTCTTCGAAGGAGTTCATTTCTAGAGATGGATTATTCTGAACGTTCAAAGGTAGAGGCTAATGTAAAGTCTCCTACTGTAATGTCGGGGATTTGTCACTCGACTTACGGTCGTCTATTACTCGGCATCGATTCCTTTATATAGGAGTGTATCCTCAAGTGATCGCTTGAACCAAAGGAAACACTGTTACTGAGTAGTCTAGAAGGACGAAACAGGCGCCTGTCTAGATTTTATAGTACACATATTACAGCTTATAACAACCGGCTCAAAACAAATTATCATGCTAGTCTTCCCTTAGTTTTGCCATTTTGAGCTTTGTGAGTTCGATTTCGGGCTTCTTCTATCACTATATTGAATTCGACTCAATATAGCAACAATTACACTCCCGTAAAACCAACCATTTGTTGATTATCGGTCAATCTGGATATGCAAAAACACAAAAGCGAGAACGACAGCAAATGATACATATTATCAAACTGCTGTTAGCTTAGGAATGAAGAAAAATCTGGTCGTTTTACAGCAATCATTCCTCAGGTAATGTTATCCTTTTATTTCATATAATCATGGTTATTAACCGTGTCGTGACGACGTGTAACATTCTGCTATGCCACGCGCACAACGTCGCGCAACTCCCAGTACTGCATTTGCGGCGTCGCTTCGCAAATTTGTACTGCCGCGCATCTGAATGGAAATAAGGGGAATTGTTAGGTAAATTGAGATCTTGGAAACAGCCCTATCGTGCGTAAATGTTTGAATATCATTTAAAAGATTTCTAGAAGGATAATTCGAGTAAGAAGAGCGCCCATATGTTAGGGAAATTTTTTGTTTCGTGACTAAACCACATCGTTGTGAAAGGGAACGCATTCCCAGCTGGTAAATAGTCTTTTTTTTTTCTTATAAATTTACGTTTTTACAGTCATTCGACAGCTTGATAGATGCTGGTTTTCATACTAAGCTTTGTTTGTGAAGGACCTTCACATTAGTTGCACTAAAAAAAGAAATCTTTCTAAAAATCTGAAATCTGAAAAAAAAAACTTAGAGAAAAGAAAGATAAAAATTGCATCGCGATTTTATAGATGTCGTTCTTCACATTTACGTTGGCTTGCTTCGTTTGTGTAAAAGTATTATCTGTTATTGCATGGGCAGCTAATGTTCCACATTTCGGCCTCGCTAAGCCTTCAAAAATCGTTATTTAAATGAAATTTATTGTATCTTGGCGGCGGTTGCGCACTTCATTACGTTTGTAAGCTCATTGTCTATGATGCTACAGCACAAGAAGACGCTGTTTATTAAGCTTTAAAAATAAGCATTCAGAAGTGCAGTATAATTCAAGATATGGACGTGGTCCGGAGAATGCGAGCAAGGGAGCCCATTATCTCATGGTGGTGATGTGCTCAAAGTGCCCTTTAGAAGTTGAAACTCCGCTCAGCAAAGGGAGACTCTTTCACACATGACACACACACAGACACACACCACATTCCTGGGCGGAATGCAGAAAAAGGAGTCGAAGAAGTAAAGTCCATTATTGGATTTCTCAAAGGGTAATGACCAACATTTTAGTTCTCTACCAGCATTGGAACTTTTTTTTCAATTTTCTTATTTGCAGACGAAACTCATGGTACGATGTACAGACCACGTCTGACAACATCAGTAAATAAATCAAGCTTACTTTTCTTTATTTTGGTAAACATTTTCACCAGAGTATTAAACTTAGTCGTCCACACTCGTCATATCGATAACATCACCGCGGTGTGTATACTCACCGGCTACCTCTTCTGCTTATGCTTAGTAGGGCTCTATCGGACTAGATTGAATAGGATTTGACACTTGACGGATTTCTACAGTACTCCATAATGGTAATGACTGGATTTCATGCAGGGCAATAGATGATATACACTTCAACACATTCATAACGTCGATCAACCCCTCTTGGTGTGCTCATGTAGGACAATGCTTAATGTTTGGCTCGCTATGCCATGACCCCAGTGGAGACTTGCCAACCACAATATCTCGCAATTTCTGTGGTACCAATTCCTGTTGTACAACTAAGTTTTTGTCCGCATTTGAAACAATTTTGGCTTATCTTGCACGAACAGTCATCACAGTGTTCGAACATCAGGAAACAACGAACCGCTTGTTAGAATGATGCTTACAATTAATGCGTTATCAGTTCATGGATGACAGATGCATTTCTGCGCCTCTTGATTGACAATGTCCCCCAAGCAGCACATTCCATTCAACAGCAGTAATCGAAAATAAAAAATTAATTGGAAAATCATAACCCTTTGAGGGCCGCCATTGATAGCAGGAGGCGTCGCCCTGGTAGCTCGCGAGACACTCACGTCGGTTACACCTGCAGATGCTGACCACCTGCTCTGCCTTGACATGCGACGCATTCATAGCACGCAGTCCCCGAAGAGTCGAGAGGACAGCTCTCTTTGGACGAGCTACGGTTACTCATTTGCGCTGGATGAACAATGAATTTAGTACAAAAGTACAGCAGGCTCTTCTACGCACCGAAATGAACCATCGAGGAATAAATGGCCTCTGTAGAGGCTGTAGCAGCCATTGCGTCCCCTTAAAGACGGTCTGCACAGAGTTAATGTCGTACGTGCTCCGCTCCACTAGCCACTGTTTAAATAACTTAAACTACTTTTATTGACCACATCAGAACATTAAGAAGAAATATAGTATACTCAAGCCATTAAGTAGTTATGCCGTTTGCTATCGAAATACCATGTCTAGTTAACATCTTGGGAGGCTATATTTTAATAACTGGTTTAGCGGCTCTCTAACACCAAATCGATTTAACAATCTCTACTCGTCCAAAACTTTTCGCTAAACTATGTTTTGTTGCAAGTACTTCATAATACTGGTCTAATAGGTCATCGCTAATAAGTTGCTTTTTTGATGTGATTACGCTTGCCTCATTATTTGATAATGCCATGTGCTGTAATCTGTGATATGGACTATTTTGCACTTCTCTTCGAATGGATTCTTGTAACAGCAATCGCTCCACGGATGTGATGAAGATGTGGTCACAAGCTATAATTGATGAGCTTTATTGTGCTCTTTATCTCCTTGTTTTTTGGCCCTATGTCTCATTGAATTCAGATAGTAGTAGTCTCCTTGAGATGGGATGCTTCAGAACTAACTCGGCACTGGACTTACACCAGACTTCTCTAAGGGGATAGCAGCACTGATCTGATACATCGTTAGGCCACCGGGAGTCATTCCAAAGGTCAAATATGCATTCAGTCACCTTCAATAAAGCTAAAAACTGGCGACGAATGCATGGCGCTCCCTTCGATGTTAATACGGAAGCTTTATCCCATATCCACTCTTGAATCTTGACCAAAAAACACATTTTTGACAACGAAATTCAGGGAAAAGCTTCCTACGTCGCACGAGAACAGAAGCGTCGGATTTTCATGATATCTTTTAACGAATTGAACGCTATGGATACAAATGTAGTTACAGTAGATCACGAACAGAAGGAGAGTCATGTTTATGACTTAGCCAATATTTCTCGAACATTTTCGCTAACGATATTCTCCATCGCTATAACATCCTTGCTCCATGTTGCAATACGATTCGCCATCGATAGTACCTTAAATGCCGCAATAAGATTATCAGTGAGTTTGAGGAAGTCAAAAAAAAAGAACAGCAGGACCTAAATTATCAACAAAATGAAGGTTTCGAGATAAGTGTTTCTCACTGTGTTGTGTTCAGCACTCTTGGTTGAACCCATTTAATAAGAACAGTTTAATTGACTTGGTTAGTCGCTCCTCGCGCTAACTCTTTGCTCGAAGCCTTCATAATAAGGAACTCCAGCTGAAAACAAGTTCTTTCTTTTGTGCCTGAACTTTATGCCATAGTGTGAATATGAAGTTACATCAAGAATTTGAAATATACATAGATATTGCGGCAATCATTCAGAAAATGATAGGAGTCATTGGATACGAAATGAACATTATCATATTCGATAACGCTGTACACCTTAGGCCCATTATCGTGCTCCATTTTCAGCCTTCTAGAGACAAGACCTTTTTCGCTTTGTTCCCTTAGGCTTTCCAAGTGTCATTTAATAGCTTGAATCTTGGCGATCTCGACAGTGTACTTAAGTTCTAAGAAGGCCTTTAGCGTATAGTAACAGCGAAGATAGGATCACATTTCACAGGCGTTGCGCATTTTTTGCTTGGCTAGGGATTGGTGGATGGTCTTTCAACAGATTATAGTAGTCATTAAATAGTATAAATTTTGACGATTCTGAGTATTTTCTTATGCTAAGCCGTTCCGAGGTGTTATTGATACTACTTAATGAATATTAGCGAAGCAATACAACAATACTGTTAGTAGTGCAGTAATGTGAATATCACAACAATTGCGGTGGCTTTTGACGATTCTAACTAAATTTGATTTGAAATAGGGATTCCATAAAGCGCTGAAAAAGCGAGAAGAAGATTAAGTTTCACCATCCTAGTGATTAGGGTGTTGCTATTATCGCCATTATCGCTGGCCGCTACTGATCATGCCTCCAGCCTTTAACAACGAAGTCTATAGAAAGATTTTCGTTATGGATGACTTCCTCCAACTTGTTGTAGGACGTGTCTATCTCGCTTTAATCAGCTGAACAAGTTGGTGATAATGATTTTCTATTGACGGAAAGCTCAAGGTGAGAGAAATAGTCGACGCTGTGATAGGACTTCATATGAACTGACTAGATGGGAGACGTATGTGTGAACGATGAACTCGACGCATTTGACTTTCGTGGCAATAGCCGTTCTACGATTAATGCGAGATTCGTCATCCAATTGTCCTATGCCGGTTTTCCGTGCTTTAAAATTCTTTCAGGGCGATCACATGAGATCTAATGTGAACAGGGACCTCAAGAAGTGCGGAAAGATTGATGTGTGAAAAAGTTTTTGATGTCTTAGACACCAAGCAAGAAGCAGTCTCCATGGCGTGCCGTGAGCGTGTTCGTTTTTGTCGTTTTCCAATGACGTCTCGTTTGGAACCAAGATTTGATCGCTTCTCAGTGGTTGTCTCACCGCCCCACGTCGTGGACGGTAGTACTCCGGGTGCGGGACAGTGAGGCTCGAAGTTTTTTGCCGGACTAGCTCTTTTTTCCTGAAGACTTGAGATCAGCCTATCCAGAGCGTTCCTCAGATCTTCACCACATTAGAGCAGTTGCCGGCCCATCTAGAATAGAAGTAGTTTCACACCGTCATACGAATATTGGTTTACCAATACGGCGGTCATTCCTGATACGGTTTACTTCTAGCTGAGCTCTCCGGGTGAAACGTCGGACTCTTTTCCTGCTTGAGTGGCCCACTGGCAAATTGAACCTCTTACTGTACTTCGTGCAGTCCGACAACCAGGAGCATGTTGTGCCACTACAAGGAGGTAGACTATTTAGGAGGGAACTTTGTAATGAAAAAATTTTACTACTAGGTCTTCGCATGTTTTGGCATCAAAACCATATACACCAAATTCATCAACGAGAAGTAATTAATTTTGTATAGCAACATTATTCAAAGTACGCGCCATCAGCCTGAACACATTTTTGCTATCTCTCGGGCTGTAAGTTAATACCGCGCTCATAAAACCCGTCATTCTTGGATTTAAAGAGAGTTGTCAATCCTCGACGTAAATGTATAATGTCTCGGACCTTATTCTCAATCAAGGAGTGCTCCAGAGACCAGAAAAGACGATAGTCGGACAGCGACAAGTCAGGACTGTACGGCGAATGATCCAGCAAGTCCCAGGCCTGTTCGGTCATCTTCGTCTTTGCCAATTTGGAAGCATGCAGCGTTGCGTCATCTTGAAGCAGGATAAGATCGCAGCGGCACCTAGGTGACAGGGCCCGATTGCAGCGGCCCAGTTGCTCATAGCTGCGCTTGGTGTTGATCATCTCTCCGGGTGGCAGTAAGTCCCAGCAAATTAGCCCGGTCCTACCTCAAAAGATGATGAGCATAAGCCTTTGTAGTGAATTGATTGCGGCGTAGAGTTGAAGTTCCTTGTTGGCTTGGTAACAACCAATGATTCGGACGTCGTTGACTCATGAGAAAATAACCCACTTTTCATCGACAGTGATAACACCGGATAGAAATGGAGTTCGAACGTGGCGATGGAGCGGTTTCTGAACGATGTGTAATTATATTTACTTCTTATTAGTAAATCTGGTGTTTATTGCTCTAGTGCCAACACTTATGAGAAGGCCTACAATTAACATCTTTCTTTCTGCTCATTGTGAGAAATGCATTACTAATACTTGGCATTTCAAGATAATATAACAGTTACCACTTTCTGGACTCATTTTGCGACATCAGTAGCTCAAGTGCTCAGGACGATGCTTTCTCACATGAAGAAGAACTCATCGGTCAGTTTGAAAAATCGCTTTTAGAAGATAATTCCTCAAGAGTGCTATTGAGTCAGTGTTCCGAAGACTAGGAAATGAATACTGTTTTGAAAGTAATTGAGACTCTTCATGAGTTGCACTACAATCATTATAGAAGAACAAAATTTCTATCTCTTCCAATATGTCAGAAAGACATGTCCGCTTGGAACGTGAGATATCATTTTCAATCTGAACAGAACTGAAAAATCAAAAGAACAACCAGCATTTTAGCATAATCAGCCCACAGAGGAGAAATCCATGAGAACGTTCATAATGCGGGATGTATTGGAACCACAGGTACGAGCTCCACTATTTTTAACAATCACGGCAATTAATAGAGCTAACTTCAGACCTACTATTTCAGAATGTGGTGTAAATCAATTTATTGTGAATAGTAACGGGTTCCTACTTTTCTTGACTAAAATTCGTGTACTAACCTTCAATATTATGTTAAAAACGAAAGGAGAATGTCCTTGCGAAAGTGCTCGTTTCTCAACAGTTTCAATGAAAACGACACCGAGCTGCTTATACAATCACATTTAGCCCTCATGAATTTTCTTCAGAAGTGAATCGATGATTCAGCAGCGCTGATGCTACTTTCTAGTTGTCATTCGTGAGCAAAAAAACATGATGCTCTGCACATCATTTTACATCACTGTATATTCACTGATTGATCATCTCCAATATCTGTCATCGTAATTAATTACATTTCATAAACTGCTTGCTATAAATTTGGGCTGCAGCAGGTCTCACGAAATGCTTTTGGAATAATAAATAAAAGTGACCTATTCTACAAAGAGCTTTGAGCCTAGCCGTCTTAGCGCCTCGAGGAATGAAAGTTGTAGTGGTGCCTAATGAGGAATGACGAGACCTTTTAAATTCAAAGGAGTATCCCAAAACTACTGCTAGGGAGATTTCATGCCATTTAGTACTTCAAAGTGGCACAAAGTAGTAAACATAAAAATTTAGTAGAAAAATCCAAAATTTTCTCTGATTAATTCAAATTTTATATCGGCATTATGGCCACGAGTGCCCCTCACGGAATTCATTTTGAAATCGCTGGCGTGGCCGGGATTGTTTTCTGAGGCTTGTTCAACACATGGAACAGCTTTCCTTTACTTCTCGAATTTCGGATAAGTGACACAACTCTGATGCTGCTGTGGGCATTCACCACGAAAAGCTGACACTTTAAGAGTTACTCAAACAAAAATCCAAAAAATTTTTGCGAAGGAGCTCATGTCTGTAAATGGATTATTCTGAACGTTCAAAAGTAGAGGCTAGTGTAAAGTCTCTCACTGTAATGTCATCCGGCTTGCGGTCATCTATTATTCGATGTCGATTCCTTTACATAGGAGCGTATCCCCAAGGGATCGCCTGAACCGAGGGAAACTGTGTTACTGAGGAGCTCAGAAGGACGCAACAGGCGCCTGTCTAGGTTTTTATAGCACACATATCACAGCTCATAACAACTGGCTAAAAACATATCATCATGCTAGTCTTTCTTTATTTTGTCATTTTGAGCTTTGTGAGTTTGATTTTGAGTTTCTTCCACCACTATATTGAATTAGACTCGATACGGCAGCAAATACTCTCCCCGTAAAACCAACTATTTGTGGACTATCGACTCGGGTCAATCTGGATATATAAAAACACAAACGCGAAAACGACAGCCAATGATACATATTATCAATTGCTGTTAGCTTAGAAATGAAGAAAAATCTGGTCGGCTTACAGCAACCATTCCTCAGGTAATGCTACCTTTTTATTCCATGCAATCATGACAATTAATCGTTTCATGACGACGTGTAGCATACTGCTATGCTTCCCGCATGACGTCGCGCGTCAATCCCAGTACTGCATTTGCGGCGCAAATATGTATTGGCGCAGATGTGAATAGAAATAAGGAAATTGTCAAGTAAATTGAGATTCTGGAAAAAACCCTTATCGTACATAAACGTCGGAATATCATATGAACGATTTCCAAAAGGATAACTCAAGTAAGAAGAGCGCCCATATTTTGGGAATTTTCTATGTTTTGCGATTAAACGACATCGTTGTGAAAGGGAACGTATATCCAGCTGGTAAAAAGCCATTCTTTTTTTACAATTTTACGGTTTTGCAGTCATTCGATAGTTTGAGAGATATTGGCTTCATGCTAAGCTTGATTTGCAAAAAGGTTTTCAAAGTGAATGTGCTGAAGAAAGAAATCTGAAATCTAAAAAAACCTAGAGAAAAATAATCGTAATATTATGGATGTCGTTTTTCACATTTGCTTTGGCTTGTTTCGTATGTGTACAAAGATTATCTATTATTGCATGGGCAGCGTAATGTTCCACAATTCTGCCTCGGTAAGCCTTCAAGAATTGTTATATTCAAATAAAATTTATTGTATTTTAACGGAGATTCCGGACTGCATTACATTTGTAAGCTTAGTGTCTTCGATGCTACAGCAAAAAAAAGGACGTTGTTTATCAAGCTATAAAAGATTAGCATAGAAGTACAATATATAGCAAGATATGGGCGTGGTCTGGAGAATGCGAGCGTAGAAGCCCATTATTTCATGGTGATGATGTGCTGAAAGTGCCCTTTAGAAGTTGAAACTCCGCTTAGAAAAGGGAGACTATCTCATACATGGCACACACATACATTCCTGGGCGAATGCAGTAAAAGGAGATAAAGAAGAAAAGTTTATTGGAAGATTTCTCAAGGAAGAATGACCAACGTTTCAGTGTCCATCACAATGGAACTTTTATTCGTTATTCTTTTTTACAGTTGAAATCCCATGGTACGGTGTACAGCGACGTCTGCCGACATCAATAAATAAATCAAGCTTACTTCTTTTTCTTTTGGTAAACATTTTCACTGGAGTATTGAACTTAGTCGTCGACACTCATCTTACCGATGACATCACCGCGATGTGTATCCTCGTCGGCTACCTTTTCCGCTTATGCTTAGTAGCGCGCTATCGAACTAGATTGAATAGGATTTGATACTTGACGGATTTATACTGTACTCCATAATGGTATTAAGTTGGTTCCAAACAAGGAAATAGCTGATATACACTATAGAATAATCGCAACGTCGATTAACACCTCTTGGTGTGCTCATATAGGGCAATGCTTAATCATTCGCCCGCTATGCCATTACCCCAGTGGAGGTCTGCCAGCCACAATATCTCGCACTTTCTGTGGTGGCGCCCGATTCTCGTTATATAACTAAGTTTTTGCTTGCGTTTTGGAACAGTTTTTGCTTATCTTGCACCAACAGTCACCACAGTGATTGAACATTAGGGAACAATGAACAGCTCGTTAGAATAGTGCTTACAATGTAAGCGATGTCACTTCATAGAGGGCAGAGGCATTTCTGCACCTTTTGACTGACCACGCCCCTCAAGCAGCACATTCCATTCAACAGCAGTAATCGAAAATGAAAAATTAGGTGGAAATTATAAAACCTTTGGGAATCGTCGTTGATCGCAGGAGCGTCGCGCTGCTTGCTAGCGAGACATTCACATCACTCGCACCTGCAGATGCTGCCCACCAGCTCTGCCTTGAGATGCGTCGAACGTCATAATAGCAGCTGAGTGAGATGCGACTTGCGCGGCGTGTCACGTTTCATAGCACGCACTCCCCAAAGGGTTGAGAGGATAACTCTCCTTGGGTGAGCTACTGTTACTCATTTTCATGGATGAACAACGAATTTAGTACAAAAAGTACAGCAGGCTACTTCTGCGCACCAAAATGAAAAGGAAAATAAATGCCCTCTAGAGAGGTTTTAGCAACCATTGTGTCCCATGATAGACGGTCTGCACAGACTTAATGCCGTTGCGAATGTGTTAGGAGTATCTGCTTCGTGCTCCGCCCCACTAGCTACTGTTTTAATAATCTTAAACTACTTTTATTGAAAACATCACAACATTAAGAAGAAATGTAGTATCCTTAAGCCGTTGAGTAGTTATGTCGTTTGCTATCGAAATACATGTCTAGTTAACATCTTAGGAGGCTATATTATCATAACTGGTATAACGGCTCTTCTACACCAAATCCATTTAAGACCCTCTACTCGTTTGCAACTACTTTGTAATATTGGTCTAGTAGATTATCGCTAATACTTTCTTTTTTTTTTTATGTGGTTAGGCTTGCCTCATAATTTGATAATGCCATATGCTGCAATCAGTGATATAAGCTATTTTGCACTTCTCTTTGAATGAATTCTTGTAACAATGGTTGCTCAAAGGATGTGATGAAGATATATAATGATCCCAAGTTATTATTTGGTGAGATTTATTATGCATTCTCTATCTCCATGCTTTTTGACCCTATGTTCCAATAATTTCAGATAGTAAATAGTCTCCTTGAGATGGGATGCTTGAGAGCTAATAACAAATCAGGTTGTGCTTGTGGCCAACGTATATTATCTTTATATTCACAGGGTACCAACTGCTGTGAATAGTTCAAAAGAAGCGGCGAAGTGAGGACGGTAGGATACATCTCCTTTTACTACTTCCAACGAAATAACTAGAAGAGGTTCCAATGCTGCGATTTTGCGATTTTCCTGCACATCACACTACCTTTCGAGTCTAGAATTCTTCAAAGCACTTGAAAGCGCGAGTGGCGCAATGGTTGGAGGGGCTCTGCGAACATGATCGATCAACTAATGGTCGATTCTTCGATCCCGCACTCAAGGTCAACCCAACTTTCTATCTCTCCAGGGCAACTAGACTTACGCTACACTTTTCTGAGAGGATAGCAGCACTGATTTGACACATCGTTAGGGCATCGGGAGTTATTCCAAAGGTCAAATATGCATTCTGTCACCTCTAATGAAGCTAAAAACTGACGACGAATGCATGGCGGTCCCTTCGGTGTTAATCAACGGGACCTTAATCCTATATCCATTCCTGAATACTTGACCGAAAAACACATTTTTGATAACTAAATCTCGGAACAATCTTCCTAGGTTGCACGAGAACAGTAGTGTCAGATTTTCATGATATCTTTAACAAATTAAACGCTCTGGAAACAGATGTAGCAGCAGCAGATCACAAACAGAAGGAAAATCATGTTTATGACTTAGTCAATATTTTTCGAGCATTTTCGCTAACGATATTCTCCATCGCTATAACATCCTTGCTCCATGTTGCAATACGATTCGCCATCGATAGTACCTTAAATGCCGCAATAAGATTATCAGTGAGTTTGAGGAAGTCAAAAAAAAAACAGCAAGACTTAAGTTAACATCAAAATGGAAGTTTTTAATGATTGCTTCTCACTTGTGTTGTGTTCAGCATTCTTGGTTGAATTCTTGTAACGAGAACAGTTTGACTGACCTGGTCAATCGGACCTCGTACTAAGTCTTTGCTTAAAGTCTTCATAACAAGGGACTCCACCTGAAGATAAGTTCTTTCTTTTGTGCTTGAGCTTTATGCCATTGTGTTGATATGAAGTTACATCAAGAATTTGAAATATATATAGATTTTGCGGCAATCATTGTAGAAAGTGATGGGAGTCATTATATACGGAATGAAGATTATCATAATCGATATCGATGGACAGATTAGGCCCGTTATCGTGCTGCATTTTCAACCTTCTGGACACGAGACCTTTTTCGCTTTGTCCTTAGACTTTTCAGCTGCCGTTTGATGGCTTAAATCTTGGCGACTTCGATAATGTGCTTGAGTTTTAAGAAGGCTCTTAGTGTAAAGTAAGAACGAAAATAAGATCACATTTCACACGCATTGCGCATTTTTTTGCTCGGCTAAGGGGTTGGCGAATGATCTTCAACAGATTATAGTAGTCATTAAATAGTAAAAATTTTGACGATTCTGGGCATTTCTTATGCTAAGCGTTGCCGAGGTGCTATTGATACTATTTGTTGAATATTAGCGAAGCAATGCAACATTACTGTTAGTAATGCAGAGTGAATATTACAATAATCGTGATGGCTTTTGAGGATTCTAAAACTAAGGTTAGATTTGGAAAGGATTTTTGTGAAGCGCTGGAAAAGCGAAAAGAAGAATAAGTTTCACCCTTCTAGTAATTAGGGTGTTGCTTAGACTTCACAGTGGGTATAATTGGGGAATATAAAATGAAAATAAAAGACTGGTATTAATAGAACGATAGAAACAAAATCTATTTTACAATACTACGACGGAAAACCTGGAACGATTCATGTAAGAGGAGGGGTTTACGCATAAGTAACGCAAATCGTCCCTTTCGAGGCCAATTCAAGATCGCTGCGCAGAGTGACCAGATAGACGCGCGACAGTGCACGCCGAACGTGATAAGTAATCATATTTTAGCTGTAACAGTATACTATGCCTTCTCAAAATCGAGAACATTGTCGAAATAAACAAAATTCACGCCATTGAATGGTTGCTACAAGTCTGAGGAAAAAAGCGAAAAAGGCTTTGTCCACAAAAGGTTGGAAAGTGGGTTGCGATAATGCAATAGTATAGATTATTCAGACTATTGAAAATACTAGCTAAAACCTTCGAATGCTTTCTCAACAACGATCAAAATACGTAAAAAAGCATAAACTTCAACAAAAGAGAAGGAAATCCGAATCAAACTCACTTCGTTATCGGGGACTTGACATCTCAAAGCAATTTTTTTGAAGGCAATCTTACGCTCTTTTGATGGACGAGCAAGGGTTAGCTATGAATCGAGTTATATGAATGAAACATCGCAGAGATTCATATGTACGAATATGTCACAAGTTTGGAACGAATCTGATAGGCCAGCTGAACATACCTCCATGATAGCGAAGAGACGAATTTTGCCAACGAGAAAATCCTTTTTCTTTTAAGGTCGTCCCATTATAACCAGTGGTTTTTCTAGTGCATAGAATTTGTTGAGATTACCACTGTAGAATGCATACAACACCTAAATGGGAGGCAAGATTAATAGCTGTCAAGTGAATTGGCTATTGGTCAAGGAGGGCGTAGAGAAGAAATCGAAGAGAAGTTATGACACCCACATCAGCCAGCCATTTCTCACTTGAGCCATCAAGTACTTTCAGAACAGGGTGAGCCATTGAAAACTTTCAATTCGGAAACAGGAAAAAGCAGTCAAAACGGTTTCTATTGGTCAATTGCCTACCACATACAAAATCACTGGAAAAAATCCATGCGTATGGCCTCAATCTGAAAACAAATTATGTAGTAAATCGTGATAATGGTTAGTAACTCTATGGAAATTATTGAAAATAATATTGTAACCCACTAGTTCGCCGAAGTTGTACACATTCTCGCCAAGCAATGCCGCAAATCCAATCAATACGATCTAAACATCGCTTGAAATACAAAATAAAAAGAACTTCGTGACTGCCAAACTTACCTGCACATGCTTTTCTCCGCAGTCATCTTCCCGATGTCTTCAACTCCAAGATAACGAGGCGCTTCACGATAGTATCCGGCAAAATCTCCAATCTCCTTGAGGTACATGGTATTTATCTAAACATACGCTTTTAGTAAGTGGGCACAAGATGAGTGAGAAAAGACTGCTCAAACCTTGTAGAAGGGAGCGTGAGCCTCTGTGACGCCAACAAAATTGTCGATTTCACTGCGAGTCAACTCAATAAGATCCTGAACAGTATGGATAGATGCGCATCATAAGGAAGACAGATCTAAAAAAAAGTACCACCGGAACTCTTACCCTGACTTTTTTAATGTCAACCAGACGTTCGCCCTCATCCTTGTGATTGAGTCGAAATTCAGTTTCACCGGCATGTATTCGCGTAAGAGCGACCTGTAGTTTTTTAGACGGAAATTTTGTATACTGATGAAGAAAGTCTTATAAATATGGGAGAAAGCGAAATAAGCATGTCTGATCCTTTCTAAACGACGCGTGTATTTAAGAATATGCGATTGCTTAGACGACCTTTCCGACGGAGAAACTTTCCCTAGACTTTTAGTGATTATTCAATACCTTGAGAAACAGCGATTTCAGTGCTGTACTTAGTCTCTGAACAGGCTACATTGTGCACTGAAGAAGCAAGAAACAAGACTGTGTTTCAGCTTCGGTCGGCTTCGTTTGCTCGGCTGGTGTCTGCGCATGAATACCCAGTAAACTTTGATTAAAACTGATTTTTAGAAAGGTCTTCAAAGTGCAATGCAAACGCGAGAAGAACCTTCAATTCACCCCCTCGAGTTTCTTTCCACATAAGAGCTATATCTACACTAAAGGCATATGAGCGTGTAGAGGAGATCGCGTTGCATTGGAAAGCCAAAAGAGACTGGAGAATTTTCTTGAAACGATAAAAGCTATTTTTATTGAAAAATGAAATTCGTCCCGGGACGGACACTTGAAATTGCGGTACGCAAAGCAATTCTCGTCGTTTAATGATAGATTTTCCTTTGTTTCGAAAAATTTCTAGGTTTCTCGTACTACGATTGCATAAGAGACTTTATCAATCTAAGCGCATTAGCATTTTATTTCCGTTTTATATTACAAAATGAACTAGCTATGGGATCTATGCGATAGGCTAACTACTTCAAATGCGAGACGCGATTTTCTTTTCGTTTTACAACTCAAAATGGAAACCTTCCTGTAGAACAAAATTATTTTTGGAATTATCGCCATTTAAGCTCTCAAATGAGTACTAAAAGCCTAGTAAAAGTATACGCACAGATGAGAGAAGCCCCAACAAAGCAAACCACAGGTGAAAGAAGTATTCTGTTTAATGCTACAGCACCCTAAGATGGTCTTTTGAGCCCAATTACTGCCGTTTCTCAAATAATCGAATGACTATTAAAAGTTTATGGAAAGCTTTCTTCACTGGAAACAGCGTTCAACTAATTGCGCATGTCTAAAAAATATAAGCTGTTTCAAGTGAGTCACTGGCGAATAAAAATTCCTCTTATTCTCAAATTACCTTGTCTTTACTGACGGTCTTTTCAATTTTTGCGAGAAAATCGTAGGCAGCCTCTTTGTCTGAAATTCAAATGAAGACGGCTAAATGGCACAAATATCATAGGAGTGAAAATAGCTAACTTTGGTTGAAAATGTATTTAGCGATGGGCAAGACGATCTCGACGAGTTGGAGAGCGTTTATGCGGTGTTCGAACTCCGAGATGAACCTAAATTTGTGTAGAAGAGTACTAAGTAGATGGGTACTTTAACCAAGGTTAAGGGTTGCATACCCATCATAGAATTCCTTCTGGTTCAATGTCGTCGTGAAAGCTGGATTGGCCTGAGCAGCACGAACTTCTTGAGTTAATTCGTGCCATAACCTAAACTACAATATACAAACAACTGCGGCAGACTTTGAGTGAGAGCTTGAGCACTCAGCGGAGTTATTTTGCGAGAGCGTGTCCTCAGAACTTTACCACCATCGACAGAAATAATGAGATTCTACTGTCCGGAACTAAATGCATTCTGGCTTCTGTGCTGGTGCAAAGCCACTGAAATGGTGTTGGAGGTGAAAGTCGTACAACTTTGACCGACCACGAGTTGAAGACAAGAAATTTTACTGTACAGTGGAGGGCCGTTAAACTCCTTGGGCACGGAAAGCCATGGATACTGTCACAATATGGTTGAAACTGGGAAACGCAACTGCAGATGGAGTAACGTTGTAAGCGATACAGAGTATGAGAAAGGCTTCTAAACAGAGAGGTCAACGATGAAATGAATACAAATGACAAACGGGCGAACATCATAAACGAAACGAACGCAGCTGACGTGTAAGTAGTAATTCCTTGAAACAATGTAGATCAAGGAAGAATTGAAACGACGCTTCCTAGTAATATCCTTCAAGACCATCAAACTTTCGTTTCGAGTGTTTTCTTAAGACCACAGCTCAAATTTCAATATGCCTGGTAATCATTTTTGAGCCATGCATGTCAGTTAGATAGACCATTGACATGCATGACTCAAAAATGATTACCAACTATCAAACTGCTAAAACCCCAATTCAAGCGCAAAAACTAGAGGAGAAATGCCTCTCTCGAGGGGAAAGCACAATATTCGAAGTCATCATGTGCAAATGTACGTCATACAACGTGTTCCTCACGCGATTTCACGTACCCGTAAGACCAGCGTAGTATTGCTAGGGAGACGATTTCATCGGTAAGTTATCTCTGATTTTGAGGGGACAGAGAACGGCCTTTTTCAAGCCTCGACAGAATCAATCGATATTTTCCTGGATGAATGAACCAGACGTGGCTTTACGTAACAAAAGCGTTCGATTGACTATTAAGATCTCGCTCGAAAACATCGTAATCTGATAACATTTTTTGAACCATTAACGAGGTCTGATATGCCACTTATAAAAAAGCTCAAGACATGTTATCAGATTATATGTCTTTGAGCGAGGTCTCAATACTCGATTGCAAGGTTTTGTTATATATGCCCGCATATCAGCCGTACGCCATGCACTCGACACTCAATCACTGTGAATGAACGCCACAGTGATCCTCTCACCGTACGTCGTGTGTAAAAAATCGCCATCGATTCCCCATGTAGGTGATATCTCTCTGCAAGGAAGTGACTGAATAGAAAGAGATCGTGCTATTTATGAGGTTGAATAGCCGAAACACGTGTTTAACACCTTACAAGTGCCATAGTGGACCTCATGATAGGCTAAGATAACTTGAGCCCGTCGACATGCTAGCTAAATGAATACTTTTACACCAATATTGTTTTCTGCCTAACAGGAAAATTGGACTACTAATGCTTTTTCCAAAAATGATGCAACGCAAAGCGTCGCTTTGCCTCATTTTGTGGTTCTAGCTGCTCGAGTGTTACGGATAATGTTCGCTCAGGTTAATCGGTACTTTTCTGTTATCTCCACCCCATTTGAGGTCTTCGGTAATAACGTGTTTTTTGCTTTCATTTGAGCTGTAAGTAGTCATTCGATAGCTCAGATCAAATGAAATTAAAAGGCAAATTTAATTTCTCAAATAGCTTGTTTTTGGCGCTGCAACAGTTTTAGAAAATTTTGTTTCATATTCGGGCAATTCTCGCCGGAAAGAATTTTTTAAAATCAGATTTGTAAGATTGGATGGGACAAATCTTACCGATTTTAGCGATATAGTTGGTGTTCTGAAAGGATTTCTGAGAGCGCTGTAACTGTCGAAAGAATTAGGCTGCGCACTCGGTGAGCACCCCTACTTACAACAATCTACCGAAAGGCATTGTGCTAGTGATGAGGTTGTAATGCCGAGACACGTGCCTAGCACTTTATAGGTGCCATAACAGACCTCTTGAAAGGCTTAAGATATGTTCTCAGATTACAATAACCCAATAAATATTTCTGCAGCAAGCTCGTGTCAGCTTAGTAATATAAAATGTCATGGAATAGATCGTGCACTTTACAACCTTATGCCTGCTCACGAAAAAATTTGAATCATTGTTAATTTTATTTAAAAACAACACATCGCATAGATTTATTTATAGAGCTTATTTTATTTTTATTTTTTATTTTTTTATTTATTTATTTTATTTTATAGAGCTTATTTTGTGATTTCAGCTAGTCAATCGCCCAGGGTGGTGTTTGCTTGCATTAATACCGTGAATACCACTTTCACGCTATTCGGAATAGTATGGCCAGCGTGTTGTTTGAAAAACCTGCGCAGGGTTAAGCAGGTAGGGATTGAAAATTTTTTCAGAAAGGAATTAACGTCTACATGTGAATGGCTTAACAACAGTAACCAATGAATGCGAAGATCCCTTATAATTGCAATATATCATTCAAAACTTTTCAATTAGGGAACTTGGATTACCATGTTTTTGCTCACATTATCGGGGCATTTTCGAGCAAGAAAAATGTGATCCAGGACTTTTACTGCTTTAGGCAACTGATGCCCTTAAGTCTAAGGCTGATAGTATGTTTTAAAATATAATATATCAATTATGATTTCATGTAAACGGTTTTTCTTCTGAACCAAATTCGTTGGCTAGCTACGGCTTCACATTGAAAAAGAAAGAAAAACGTCGCAGCAAAGCTGCTCGTCGCTAAGGAATTGAATTGAAACGACAAGGAGCAGCTTATTCAGCTATATTTGGTAGATATAAATTTTTCGTAAGTGGTAATAATCCTACAATGCTAACTGTACCTTTGGTCTGCTATTCGAGAATAGGGCAAGACATAATTAAATATCCAAATCGGTGAATTCTTGCCAGCCTACGTTTTGAAATTAGTATGAAACTTCGCGATCTTCGACTATCAGTGTAATACCACTCGCATGGAGACATGAATGATTTTTACAACAACTTTTCAATTGCACTTGCGGAATTCTGAGTAGAACATTTCTCAATTAACACTCTTAAGCCGTCGCTGTTGAAGTAGCATTTCTGTAAATTGACAAATGAGTGCTTCTACAATCTGATTGTAAGAAATATTAAATGCAAATGAGCGGTCGTCGATGTTTGCGAACATCACTCTAAGCAGCTAAAACCATAAATCTGAGGTAATTTAGTGATCAACGCTGTAATACTTTTGAGTAATGAGCCACGTTTCGTTCCAATTTTTATCAAGCTTAGGCTTGAATAATTACCTCTTATTACAGTTAATTTTTTGACGGTTCCGCTTTCATTCAAGTCACCGTGATTTGCGTCGACTGTCCACAACAGTCGTTTTACTTGGGATGAGTAAGATGAAACACCGCACGAGCAAAGAAGAGATCCAAGAGTTGCCCCTTATACAGAGCATTAGCCGTGCCGAAATAAGCTTAAAGCACTCGGGTTACTGAATGGTCTTTAGCTGGTCGTCTACCCATACTATCCGCTCTTTTATTGATAGTCTTCTTTCCCTAAGAAATTTCTTAGCTGTACCAGCACTGAGTAGTATTCGCAAAGGCGAAAGTGCGTACCTTATCCCTTCGTGGATTGTGGCCATATTCTAATGTGAGCGATTCCGAAGTCTGTGAAGAGATTTGGCGAGGAGCACTTTAGTGCTATTGAGACAGTTTTTTAATGAGACCCACTCTTATTAAATCACTAATGGGGTTGAATCTTCAGCAAGTGGTCAAATACGTTAAAAGAAAATTCAATAAATCTGTGATTAGAAATTTCTAGTATTTTTACTGCATTTTTCGCGATGTTATGATGTCTCGCACATACCTAAGGGAATTAAGTGGTGAGCAAATAAACGGCCTCAGGTAGGAATCAGACCCGCGTTTCATCCATACCGGAGACTCGTGCTACTACCACTATACCGAGGCACATTTGCGCCAACACTCATTCTCGATATCTCTATGTTGACTATCAGCCACCAATCTTCAAGAGGTTTGATTGGGTTTTTGCTTACCACTCAATTCTCTCAGGTGTATGATTAGGAGAAAAGGCGCCAATGATTGCAACAAAAACCATGCCTTTTTGAAGGAGAACCAAATATCTGTGCAAAGGTAATATTAGGTTTGAAAGAAAGTTTCCATCGTTTGGATGGGAAAGTTTTTTCTCGTGTGAATCGTGTATAATTTTCATATCACTTGAAAGGTCAACTTCTTGCTCATCTATTGATCTAGAATTTGTCTATGTCCGCTGCAGAATAGAATTGTCCAAGGAACAAAAACGTTTATTAATGCTTTACGAGCACAAATTTGATTCAGATGCTGCTGATGCTGCTCGCCGAATCAACGAAGGTTGGAGCGACCGTACGGCCGGAGAATCAACAGCCCAATTTTGTGAGTTTAAGGCTGGAAATGAAGAGTTGACTGACAGACTGAGATCCGGGCGACCAACCAAACTCGGTAGTGAAGACTTGATTTCTGGTTTGGAGAATGAGCCGCCATCAAGTTCTCGTGAGTTGGCAGCAGTGGACTTCGGTCAGATCCGAAACATGGCGGGCCTATGGCAAAATGTGGTGGGCAATGATGACCTGTATTCTGAAGAATAGCTGCTGTTGTTTATTGTCTGAATATATGCTAAATTCTGAATGTTTTATCAAACGATAGAAACGTTCTTCCCAGCTTAGTATTTTAAATTGTTAATGAGCATTTATATGCTATCTTATTCATATTCAGTCATAATTCAATTATATCTAGCTTTTATATTTCATGTCAGCAAAGTCCACCATTAATCATTGAAGCGAATTATCAGGTCGTCAAATTATTGATTACATTGCCATTTTATACGTCTGGAATCACTTATTACTACGTAAATTTTTCAACTTCCATACACTGTTATTCCATATGATGCGTTAAAGCAGGTATAGTGGTTGAGAGTTTTAACACAATGATAGTTTGCAGAAGGGGTGCTAGTCACTGTACGCGAAGCCAGTTTCATCGGCAACTCTTAACAATTTTTGAATTATTAGCTCACTTCAGAAGGTGGAACCATTATAGAGGCATAGAATAAAAGTTGTTCTATCGTTCTATGGGTATAAGACTTCCACATATCTTCTTGTGGACCTGGGGACGCGTCACGTCTCCGCTCGATTAACACAGTGTATCCTTCAAAAAGGGAGAATCGTGAGTTTTATGGCTTCTCCAATAAAATTACCAGTAACAATTTTCGCACGCCTTTTGCTCTGCATTGTTCTAGGCAGTAATTACAAATTAACCAAAAAGATGAATGTTGTTTTCAAAATTGAATACTCGTCGTTCAATTTATGATGTTTGCCTGTTCGTCGTCTGCATCCGTATCATCGCTATTTGTTCAGAGGTCCTGCAATTCTTTCTCTGCTTTGTGCAGTGATTTCTGAACGCACGAAAGCCTAGCTAGCCAAAAGTAATGCCAAATTTTCTCTTCAAACCAAACGCCAGGTGTTATATCAATCTTTATTCAACATATGAAGTTTCGGCAGTTCACCTTATTCGGAGCCTGGAAGGTCGAGTTTTCTTTTTTCTTCTAATAATCCAATCATCTCCATTGCTCCTTCGGAAAAAAATCACCAGATCTAGATTTCAGTGGTATCAAGGACAAGACCAGCTATCAACATGCTCACACGCTTTTTCTTCTTTTTTATATGTGTTCTGTTGAAAAATTAAAGTAGAGATCATCGGAATGAGATCATACGGGCTCGTAATGCACCCTACCCATAAAAACAACAACCTTCTATACTGCCACATATAACAAGTAATATCCGACAACTCGAAAGACCGACTTTCTTGAAACCTCGACATATTGATAATATAAAACTTTGAAAATGAGAAGAAAAGCTTAGAAAACTAATCTTTATTCAAAGCTTACGAGGTTGGTATCTTTCCCAATCGATTGTTCTTCTTTCCGGTCGATGGGTTTTCGCGATTGCTTGTGGCTAAAGTTTCGCTGCCCCAGTTTCAGCCCTCTCATTTGAGCATAATATTTTCCGGACCATCTGAAGACTGAGCAGTTCAGGCACTCCTTTATTGGAACCATGAACTGCTGAATGGACAAGCCATACATGTCATATGATAATAGGTTGAGGAGAAAGTTTCCGGAATTTGCCCATAACTTTAACATGTTCGCATGTTTTATATGCGATTTTCACATGGTTTGAAAGCTCGATTTCTTGTGCATCGATTGATATGTAACTCTTCCATCACTGCCGCAAGATGGAACTGAACCGCGAACAGAAACGACTGTTGATGCTTCACGAGTACAAAGTGGGCACAAATGCCGCTGACACTGTTCGTCGAATCAATGAGGCATGGGGCGAAGGAATTGTTGGAAAGACAGCTGTCTACGATCACTTCAAGGACTATTAAATTATTGACTGTTAACTATTGACTATTAATTATTGACTCACTGACTATTAAATTGTCTTTTGTTCGAACTCAATTGATGTATAAATAAAGTTTTTTATAAGCAAATTCCAGAAACTTTCTCCTCAACCTATTGGCTCGAAGTATTGGAATGATTACTAACACTCCTATGAAAATTTCCTACTCGAAATTTTCAAACGGGATCGAAGATTCATCTATGGCCTTATAATGGGCATGACCCTTCTTGAGAAGCACTGAGCAAACTTCGTTGACTTTCAGGAAAATACTGTAACAAAAGTGTTAGTCACTTAGCATTCAACCGAAACGACGCGAATTTCTTCAACAAGGAACTGCTACAGCACGAAACAATTTCAATGCGGAAATGGTACAACACGGCACTTCAGAAGCGACCAATAGATAAATCATAACAGGGCTAATGATTCTCCAGTGCTCACCATGCTTGCGTTTTCTTATTCGGGAGACAGTTTAAGCAGCACTTATTATGAATAGTCAAAGAATTGTAGCCATCTTATTTGGAGTGAATAAAGCCTACCTTCACAAACTACTTCATTCACCAGTGAGATGAGGCTCGCACAGTGAAATCAGTGTTTTCTAAAACAAACACAAGACGCCTTAGAGAGCAAAGAGCTCATCAAAATACGATATACAAGTTATAACTACTGCAAAACGATCTGATGAGGGAACGATTTTGTAAGTTATACACTGCAGAAAAGTGTAGGATATGCATCAGTTGCAGATGTGTGCACTTCTTTTTCCGGAAGATTCAGTAGAATTATTTTGAGGCGTTCTCCTCAGGGAAAAAATTTCTGACTATCTCAAAAGCTTCGGGCAAATTGAATTGATCATTCGTTTATTTCTTTTGAGACTCAGCTCAGATTACGATGTATGTAGGGTATGCTCGTTTACCATGGATACAATAACACTTCGGATTTTTTAATTGCATCTATTCAGATAAATGCAGAAATGAGATAAATCTCTGGCTAGTTTGTAACTACGCACAGACCAAATTACCATTCACTTTATCAAAAAAAGCAGTTTCTCTGAATATGGCAGAGAAAATGGAGCCCTTAAACATACAACTTGATGAGGAACTCCTAACTAACAAGGAAGTGATTAAGGAAACCTCAGTTTAAACGCTTTTCTTTCTTCCACAAAGTGGTGTATTCTTCGTAAAATCTCATTCCCCGTCGACCTCTAAGGTCAATGAATTTCTGTGTGTGATCTTGTCTTGGGCATTAAGAGACATCGAAACGGAAAACAAGAGTGCTTCTGTTTTCAAGAACTTTATCGTTAAAAACGTTTAGAACCAGAAGTTATTCCTTGTTCTGTCAATCGATATCTTTTTCCACATGTTTTCTCATTAAGCTACGCTTGCACTGCCGACGTTTCATCGACTACGAATTTCTTATTATTGAGAAAGCCAGAATTTTCTGTCGCACCAACGCAAATTAGATGATGGGAACCAAATATAAACCGTGCCACAAGTTTCTGACGCATATGATGAAATTTCTTTTCAAGTGCTATGTAACACGTTCTCTTTAGAATTTTCACATGCATTAATCTCAATAACCTATCCGGTGGGTTGGGTTAGCGGATCTGTTTCAAATCTTGCCTTGAAAGAATATGTACAAAAATCTGTCACGCCACCGTCACTCACACGCATGTGATGAATGAACCCGTGGTGTTTTGTTTGTAATCTGATGCAGAAGGTAGAAAACTTGTTTCCAATTGAGTAATAATAATTGCTAAGATTTATAAGAGGGAATGAAATTAACAATAATGGTGAGACACCCAACCAATCTCTTTATGCTTTCGATGCTAGCCACAATCTCGACAGTATTTGGATGTGGAGTGATGCCTGCAGGTCAAGGTACTGAACTGGCAGTTGTTATGATATTCGAAATATTTTCAATCACGAGTTGAAGTTCATGAATGCTAATCAAACTGAATATATATCTATCACTTCATGAACTCCCTTGTCCAATTCGAATCTTTTGAGAATAGTTTCAAATATGAGTATGTAAGAATATGGACCTAGAAACTTGCTCACCAAAATCCATTAATTGCAATATTTTTGGTCTCTAACTTCCACCACAAAAACTATTAGATTTTGTTGCAGCGAATATTAGGAGCTTTACTGTCAGTGGCTTCGCTTTGCCGGTTGCCATGGCTTACTCTTCTGAGACCAGTGTTCTGACTCGGGTCCCAGGCATAGCACCTAGCAAGGATGGAGCTCAGGCATTCGTTAGACGTCTTGTGATGCGAACAGTGAGTTTGCTACTCATATAGTCAAGAACAAAATAGACTGTGGGCAGGTGGTATTTTAGAGATCCAAAAGGGGTATATAGATCTTGAAGGCAAGCCTCAATCTGTCCGGCTATTTTTTTGAATGAAAGTAACCTACATGCCACTTCGGATGCTGAGCATTTATCGATCATTCGTAATTTGGCTGAAGAGCTTCGTCTTTCGCAGCGGACAGTTGTCAAGAAGTTCTACGAATTTAACTTCGCCCAAAAAAGCTTCGCCAGGACCTGCGTAGTCTTATCCGATTATGACTGCTTTTGATCAGTGTAACACTTTTCGAATGACCGTCGACTTGCGTCATTTAATGAAGTTGAAAGGCAAGTCAAGAGTTTTTTCGACTCGAAGGAGCCGGAACAGTGCTTCGAGCAGATCCGAATTCTTGCAGACCGATGTGAGAAAGTGGTGGACATTTGTGGTATAGATTCTATACCCTTTCAAGATCACGTGTACCACTGATGTTTCGTGGTTTTCTCGTAGGTGTAATTTGCATTTACGTTTGTTTGGTTTTTTTTTCGCCGAGCAAAATTTTTCACCAGAGTTTTAGTAGTCACTCAATGGCATGAAAAATCGCTATTCCAGATATAATTTTTAATCTTGATCTAATTACTAGTCTGAGCTACTTAGTGTGCGGTAGCAATGACGAAAAAAGTTATCTTTCGCCTTCGGAGTGCATTGCATGCTTTGCTGTCGTTTATGCCTGGCTTTACAGTTGAGTTTTGATAATAATTCGATTGCTCAATAAGTGCGAACTTTAGAAGCTATTTTTTTCCGAAGTGATTTCTCGAAGCGCTCTAATTAAGTAGCAATTAAAGTATGATCACGTTCCACACCTCTACGTAATCAGCTCGTTATTTGAACTTCGCATTGGGTGTATTGCCACTTGTACAGTGAAATTCGTGCACTGGCGACAATTTATGATCATAGAGAATGATATGTTACTGAAGGCTTTCTAGAAGTCTTTTTCCAGCAAAAACTGTGCCCACGTGTCTTGAAAATATCCCCTTCCAATACGAAATCCACATCAATGAAAAAACAATGCATCCTCAATTTTACTTCTTATTTTTGACGATATATAGAAGTGTGAAAAAAATCTTCATTCAATGTATAACTTTTTCAAGACCTATGTGCTGTGACACAAATTACTGAAAATATTTAGAAGTGAATGAGTCTATTTCAAAAACTTATGGTACTTTATCTTTACCGCACCCAAATTCAACGTACTCTTTATCCTTCCTGACGTTTTAAATATCATTCAACCTCTTGAATCTTGAGAATTTAAACGATGCGTTCTACTTTTGAAAAGGTATTTTATATTATGCAGTAATAATATCAACAAAATTTTTTGCCTCAAGTGCCTTGCGCTGGATATGGCTTTCATTCGGACTTTCAACATCCATTTCATAACTCAGATCAGTGATTTCGATAATATTCTTAGTATAAGGATTTCATATTACGTTATGACACTCAATTGATATTGAGTTTCTCACTCGGCGCCGTGTCGAGCTCAAGGAAGGCATTTTTCAGGTTTTTAATGTTCTTGAGCTCCAAGCTCGTAGAGCACTCCTACCTGATGCTGTAATCTCGGCCATCTTGAATCAGCTCACTGTAAACATCACTTACGAACCACTGTTATGTCGGGCAGTTTCTCTCGGCCTAGCGGATGACGCTCCACGTGGGTGTTTGATTTCTGATATCCTGCTGATCATAGGCGGATATAACTTGAAAGAGCGCAACCGCATTTATAATTGGCCAAAAAAGTGAAATATTAGATTATTATGGGAAAACGTTTTGAAAATAAGAGAACTACTAGGTTGGTTCTAAGCAGAAACCTTCAAGATCAACAAGGCTTTTCAACAAATTTCTCATGTCTAATTTTCGTGCAAGTGGTATAGCAGTCAGTGTATCCGCTTTGAAGGATTTTCGTATAGCAGTCAGTGCTCACAAATTTTCTTAGCTTTTACAGTTTTCCATTATCATTTGAGGATAAACCTTTTGAGACTTGAATTCTCTTTAGCCGGCGAAGATATGAAGAGCTGTATCATAATCGATATCGCAGTGACGGGAATATGCAAGAGAATGGGAGTAGTTGGGCGGGGAGACAATTCATGTGCGGGACGCGAGCAACAGTTACCCCTGTTGCTGCCACACACACGTCAATCTCCGGAACTCTTTCGGTTTGAATGACAATACTTATATGTAACATTGTTCTGTTGAGAAAAAATTCCGCTTAGACCACAAATTTCGTCATGGCGAGTTGGTCGAAAACGATGTGGCAAGATGTAATGAACAAAGCGCTTCGATTGTTAGCATCAGATCCACTTGGGCCGCATTTCATTTCGGCATCCGCCACTGTCGACGGCAACTGAAATTGAACTAAGATGTGTTCAAAACAACACTTGTTCACATTTGTTGCGCCATCAAGGCAAAAAAGCTGGCAATCTACATGATTTTTAATTACTCAGTATAGGCATATGACATACAAGTGTGCAATATAATGAGCTTTGTTTCAGTGCTCACTTCAAAAAATAAACGACAGTTGTGAAAATCTATTATGGAACAATCTCTCATCGCTGCTAATTTGATAAATGCTTCAATCGATATCTCACTTCTATTCACGAAGTGATTATTGAAAGAAGAGTCATAAGGTTCGAAACAATAAGAGATCAAGATATATAAGTAAGATAAGATCTTCCAGAAGTCAATTTAAAAAAGTGACTACAAATGAACAGAAGTGAATAAGTGGAAGGTTGGACGATTGAACTAAAATGATCGCGTCCGAAAATCAGGGAGGATCGTTTAATAAATTCTCATATACTACAATCTTTTCGGCGCGGCCACTGATAGGGAGCGGCGCAACGCTGATCTCTCGCGCTGCAGTCGACGCGATCGATCTGCGAAGTGCGCAATTTCTAATTCAAATTTTGCCATAAGTAAAGGCAGTTTTGTGATCACTAAATGGTGAGATGCCTAAAGAGCCTTTGCTAGGATTATTTGCAGTTAGTCATGCCGGAACAATGGATTGTATGCCAAAAATAGTGCTGCACATTGTTTGTTTTATGCTACTTCATCGATAATTAGGAACAATTCTTTAATATTAGTGTACTCAATAGTTGGGACTTTTATTTGATTGGAGAACTTCTTTGTAATGCCTTATAAGTAATATGATGGAGAAAGAGTAGAGAAGATCTGACAACATGTTTTGACCCTTTTATGAGGTCTGCTAGGGCACTTATTCTGTACCAGACACACTTCCAGCCGTTATTCGCCATTCCAAGTTCAGGCTCAGCTTAGCCCAAAGGTACCGTGCTATTAATGTGCCTGGAAGGGTGAAAGAGCAGCTGTCTGGTAGTGTACAAGTGCAATACCAGATCTCATAAAAGGCTCAAAACATGTTATCAGAATATCAAATTATTGAAGTTCTGAGCAAACTCTATAATTCAGTCGTACAAAGAAGTTTGATTCATTTTGCCAGCCACGTGCTCGATTGTTCGTCACCGCAATGTCGGGGGATTTTACCACCTGACTTGCAGTGATTTGTTATTCGGCGTCAATTCCTTTATGTGTAAGGACACATCTCCCTGCAATAGAACGGCTGATCAAAAGTTACCGTGCTACTGATGAGTTTGGATGGGCGAAACAGCAGCTGTTCAGTACTGCATTAGACCTCAGAAAAGGCTCAAAACATGTTGTCAGATTACAAGATTATTATCGTTTTTGAACGAGGTCTTCAAAAGCGGTCGAATGGTGAAGTAGAGAATATGATAGAAAAGGCTTCGGTAAAGGTAACGATAATAGAAACAACGTCAGTGTCTTTACCAAAATCCTTTATTTCAAAGGCAGAACCAAATTTCGGGGCGAATTCAAGATCACTGCGCAGCCTAACTAGATAGACGCGCGACAGTGCACGCGAAACGTGATAATCAATCATATTTTAGCTGCTACAGCATACTATGCCTTTAAAAATCGAGAACATTGTGGAAATAAACAAAAGTTATGTCATCAAATGGCTACTACAAATCTGAGGAAAAAGCCAAAATTGTCTTGCCCACAAAAGTTTGAAAAATAGGTTGCGAAAATGCAATAGTACCGATTATACCGGTTATTGAAAATACTAGCAAAAATGCTTTCTTGTTTTGAATGCTTTCTTAACAACATTCAAAAATACGTAAGGGTATAAACTTCAACAAAAAAGAAGGGAATCTGAATCAAACTCACTTCGTTATTAGGGACTTGGCATCTCGAAGCAATTTCTTTGAAGTCTTACGCTCTTTCGATGGACGAGCATAAATCGAGTTATATGAATAAAACATCGCAAAGATTCATATGTAGGAAAAGTCACAAGTTCGGAATAAATCTATTAGGTTCAGCTGAACACGTCCATGATAGCGAGGGGACGAGTTCTGTCAAAGAGAAGATTCTTTTTTCTTTTAAAGTCGTCCCATTTTAACCAATGTTTTTTTAGTGCATAGAATTTGCTGAGGTCACCCTGTTAAATGCATACAGCACCTAAATGGGAGGCAAGATTACTAGCTATTATGTAACTTGACAACTAGTCAAGGAGGGCGTAGAGAAAAAACTCACATCAGCTAGCCATTTATCACTTGAGCCACCAAGTACTTTCAGAACAGGGTGCGCCAACTGAAAACTTTCCATTCGCAAATAGGAAAATGCAGCTAAAACGGTTTCTATTGGTCAGCTGCCTATTATATACAACATCACTAGAAAAATTTCATGCATACTGCCTCAATATGTTAACAAATCATGTAGTATAATCATGATGATTATGAGTAACTCTATGAAAAATTTTGAAAACAATATTGAGACCCATTAGTTCGCCGAAGTTGTACACATTCTAGCCCTTTGCAATCATCTTGCCGATGCCTTCAACTCCAAGATAACGAAGCGATTCACAATAGTGCCCGGCAATATCTCCAATCTCCTTGAGGTACTTGGTGCTTACCTAAACATACGCTCTTAATAAGTGGACAAAAGATGACTAAGAAAAAACTTCTCGCACCTTGTAGAAGGGAGCATGAGCCTCTTTGACATCAACAAAATTGTCGACTTCACTGTGAATCAGCTCAGTAAGATACTGAACCGCACGGGCAATTGCGCAACATAAGGAAAGATAGATTTTTAAAAGCATCGAACGTCACCAGAACTCCTACTCTGACTTTTTCAATGTCAACTGGGCATTATCGCTCATCGTTGTGATTGAGTCTAAGTTCAATTTGACCGCCAAGGATTCGAGCAAGAGCTATCTGTAGTGAATTAGACGGGAATATTAAACACTAATGAAGAAAGTTTCATATAGATGGGAGAAAGCAAAATTTGCATGTCTGATCCTTTCTAAACGACGCGTATATTTGGAGATATGCGATTGCTCAGACGACCTTTTCGATAGAGAGAACTTTTACACTAGACTTTCAGTATCAACACATTGAGTTAGTTTCTTGAAAGGCCATCATTGTGCAATGAAGAAGCAAAAATAAGATTATGTTTCGGCTTCGCTTAGTTTCGTCTGCTCGGCTAGCGTTTGTGCACGGTCTTCCACTAAATTTTTAATACCCATTCGAAAGTGTGAAAACGATGATTCTGGGACTATTTGGCTTTCAGAAATGCCCTCAAAGTGCAGTGTAGACGCAAAAAACATAAAAATTCGCCTATCGAGTTTCTTTCCACATAAGAGCTATATATGCACTATTGGAATATGAGAGTTTAGAGGAGATCGCGGAGCACTGGATTGTTTAAACAGACCACAGGATTTTCTAAGACGGAAAAAAAATAAAATTTTTTAAACTGATGGAAATCGCCCCGCGACGGACAGTTGAAATCGCATCACGCAGTGCGATTTTCGTTATTTAATCATAGATTTGCTTCTGTTTCAAAACATTTGTAAATTTGTCCTGTCACAATTGTGGAACTTTCTTATTTGAAGAAATCAACTAGAAAAACACTTGAAAAATTTATGGGATTACAGCTCTTCAAAAGGGAGCATGAATCAACGGACGTCTTAGCGGAGCGCCTTGTATCGGCTAGCTTCGAGATTGCAAGGGGAGATGTCTCTACTAACATTCTACGACTTTTATGAAGAAGACGAAATCCTCAAGGAGTAGCTGTAGCGCGTGATCAACCTAATATTTCGAAGACTTTGTTGGAAAACGAATACGAGGAAGAGAAGTGGATACAAGAATTGTTGGGATCCGCTCAGTGACTAGTGATGACGGATTTTATGATAATGAACAAGAGATAGGAGGAATGACGTGTACGGAGAACTGTAGTCCTATCCGTTTTGTCTAAGCCTAAGCCTAAATCCAGATGTAAGGCGAAGCCTGAGGCTAAGCCTAAGCCTAAACCTGAGCCTAAGCCCAAATCTAAGCTTAAGCCTAAGCCCAAACCTAAATCCAAGGCTAACCCTAAGCCTGAGCCTTTTGGAGGACTGAGTGTCAAGCAAACTCTACCTCAGACGGGAATTAAACCCGCATTTCATCCATACCGGGGACGCTTGTATCACTACGCCACCGAGGCCATCGCTTGAGCCTTTTCTAATTTCTTATTCAAGTAAATCAACCAAGAAAATACTTTAACAAGTGACGGTGCTACACTTCTCATAAGATCAGTGAAATAAAAAATAAAACAAGTGAAAAACCCTACTTTCTTGTGTAAAGCTGCTCGAACTTCAACCAAATATCCGCAACATCGCTTTTGGCTGACTTCTTGTTTTTGGCCAGATAGGCTTCCACACGCTCAGCCATCACAGCGCGAAGCGACGATGGAACTGAAGGGCTTGTGAATAGAGGGCAACGATGAAATGAATGCAAACGACAAACAGGGTGAACATCATAAACGAAACGAACGCAATTCACCTGGAAGTAGTAACTGCTTGAAACAATGCGAACCAAGGAGGATTCGAAGGACGCTTTTTAGTAAACAACCATGAAACCGCCCAAACGTCAATCCAACCGCAAAAAATAGAGGAAACAAGCCCTTCTCGACGGGAAAGCACATCATTCAAAGTCATCTTGTGCAAATGTACGTCATATAACGTGTTCCTCATGCGATTTCACGTACCCGTAAAACCAGCGCAGTATTGATAGAGAGAAGATGTCATCGCTAAGTTATTTCTGATTTGAGAGAGCGATACACCTTAGTCTATAGAAAATGGCTTTTTTCGAACCTCGACAGAATCAATCGATATTTTTCTGGATAGGTGAATCAAACGTGGCTTTGCGTAACCAAACCGTCCAGTCGACTAGTGAGATCTCGCTCAAAGGCAACGTAATCTGATAACATGTCTTGAGCCTTTTATGAGGTTTGATATGGCACTTATAAAAGAGCTCAGGACATGTTACCAGATTATATGTTTTCAAGCGAGGTCTCAATACTCGACTGAAAGGTTTTGTTATATATGTCCACGGATCAGCCGTACGCCATGCAGTCGACAGTCAATCATTGTGAATGAATGCCACATTGATCCTTTCACCGTACGTCGTGTGTACAAAAATCGCCGTCGATTCTCCCATCTAGGGGATATCTCTCTGCGAGGTACTAAACCGAAGCGAAAGACACCGTGCCATTAATGAGGCTGAATAGCCGAAACATGTGTTTAACACCCTAAAAGTGCTTAAATAGCGGATCTCGTGATAGGCTCAAGATAACTTGAGTGCGTCGAAATGCTAGCTAAATAAATACTTTTATACCAATTTTGTTTTCTGCCTACCGGGAAAATTGAACCACTAACGCTTTTTTCAAAAGCAATGCAGCGCAAAGCATCGGTTGGCCTTATTTTGTGGTTCCAGCTGCTCGAGTGCTAAGGATAATGTTCGCTCACGTTGATCGGTACTTTCTGTTATCTCCACCCCATTTGAGGCCTTCGGTAAAATGTTTTTTTTTGCTTTCATTTGGAGCGTAAGTAATCATTTGATAGCTCAGATCAAACGAAATTCAATGGCAAATTTTATTTCTCAGATAGCTTTGTTTGGCTCTATAACAGTTGAAATAAAATTTTGTTTCATATTCGGGCATTTCTCGCCAGAAAGAATTTTTTATGATCAGATTTATAAGTTTGGTTGGAACAAGTCTTACCAATCTCAGTGATATATTTGGTGTTTTGAAAGGAGATCTTAGAGCGTTGTGACTGTCAAAAGAATTAGGCTTTGCACTCGGTGAGCACCCCTACTTGCAATAAACTACCGAAAGGCATCGTGCTACTGATGAGGTTGTAATACCGGAACGCGTGCCAGCAGTGTATAAGTGTCATAGCAGACCTCATGAAAGGCTTAAGATATGTTATCAGATTATAATAACTGAATAAATACTTCTGCAGCAAGCCCATGTCACTTAGTAATATAAAAATCTTATGGAATAGACCTTGCAGTTTACAATCTTATGCCTGCTCACGTAAGAAAAATTAAATCATTGTTTATTTTAATTTGGAAACAGCACAGCGCAAAGATTGGCTGAGCTCATTTTGTGATTTCAGCTACTCAATCGCTCAGGGTGGTGTTTGCTTGCATCATTACCGTTGGCTAGCACTTTCACGCTATTCAGAAAGCTATGGCTGTTTGAAAAACCTGCTCAGGATTGAGCGGGTAGGGATTGAAAATTGTTTCAGTAAGGAACTAACGTCTATATGTGAGTAGCTCAACAACAGTAACCAATGAATGCAAAGATCCCTCATAACTGCAATATACCATTCACAACTTTTCAGTGCGGGAACGTGGATTGCCGTGTTTCTGCTCAGAATATCGAGGCATTTTGAGTAAAGAAAATGTGGTCTAGGACTTTCACTGTTTTGGGCACCTGAGGGCCCTGAGTCTGAGATCAATAGTATGTTTGAAATACAAAATTTCAATTTTGTTTCCATGTACAACGGTGTTCTTTCTGGATTGGCCAAAATTCGTTGGCTGACCACAGCACCACATTGAAAACGGAAGAAAAACGTTACAGCGAAACTGCTCGTCGCTAAGGAATTGAATTGATTCGACAAAGAGCTGCTTATTCAGTTATATTTGGTAGATATAGATTTCTCGTAACTGGCAATGATCCAACAGTGCTACCTGTGTCTTTGGTCTTATTCGAGAATAGGACAAAACATAATTCAATATCCAGATCGGAGAATTCTTGCCGGAGTACTTACTTAATACTTGATACTTGAACAGTCCGTCTTCACTAATTGTGCCGACCCCAGCACATATTCCATTCGTCTGTCTGCTGCGCGACAGTCGTCTATGGCGGCGGTCTAATTGAGCATGACGGTTGCTGCGAGTGTGATACCGCGATCTGAACAAAATTGGGAGCTGCGAGTACAGCTCCTTAATTCTCTTAACGAACTCGTCCGCTCAACGTGTCGGTGGTCGTCATCAAGGACGTGTACATTGTCGTGGGATCCACTCTACAGTTCTTCTCATCGATCTGCCATCCGTTCTTCTCAGTAAATGACCGGCCCATCCGTGCTTCGCTATAGATGTATAGAACTCTGGGTCACGAAGGTGGGATAAACTCCAAAGATCTGAGCTGCGCAAGCTGGCCAGATGTTGCGTGCGCCGAATGAATTTGAGAAACATCGTTCAAGCGCTCTGTGAGTTGTTCGTCGCAGTCTTGACGTGGTCCAAGTATCAGCCCACGTCTCAGCTGCATAGCAGAGCGCCGCGCGGAGTTTCAGGTCGGTTAGCTGGTCGGTGGCTTCTCTGAGAGGCCCGAATGCGGCGCATGCTGCTCTACTCCTTAGACGCTATCTTGTTCCTCCTTCATGTTGTTTTCCATGTTTAGTGAACGCCCAAGGTACAGGCACAAGGTGGTTTTTTCAGTCAGAGAACCATCCATTTCGATTTGATCACCATTGCACCATGGGTTCTTCATGAACTGGGTCTTCATCCTATTATTACGTAATGCGATCTTCTTTCCCGCTTCGTTTACTTCCATTGGCATCGTCTCTGCTTCAATAGCACTTTTTGGAAAGATGACGATGTTGTTTGCAAAACGGAATGTGACAGAATTTATTTCGACACGAATGCCCTTCTCGTCCCAATCGAGTGACTTCATTACCCACAGCAGCGCTGCGGTGAACAGTTTTGGTGGTATTGTATCACCCTGTCGAACCCGTTTACCATTGGGTATGGTAAGAGATCGATCAAAAAGCTGTATTTTTGTGGTGCAGTTTCGATAGCAATCTGACTAGGTTCTCATATAGGACGCATCCACTCCTTGATCGCCGACTGCTGATAGGACTGCATTCGTTTCGACGCTATCAAACGCTTTTTCATAGTTGACAAATGCTAGTGTTAAGGCCGCGTGATATTCCCGACAGACTTTGATGACCCGTGATACGGTTTGGATGTGGTCCATGGAGCAGAATTCTTTACGGAATCCTGCTTGTTCAATTGGCTGAGCCTCATCTAAAGTTCTTGATATGCGCTGAAGTATGATCTTCGTAAAGAGCTTGTAGAGCACACTTAACAAGCAAATTAGAAGGTAATTACGAAGATCTCTTTGGTCACCCTTTTTATGAAAGATGATTGTGTGCGGCGTCCTCCAGTGGTCTGGAATTCATTATGGCCTGCAGCTCTTAGAAAGTCGGCGGTGATCTCATCAAATCCTGGAGCTGTGCCATTCTTCATCATGCCTTCTATCGCGACATGTGCTTCAGAAGGTAAAATGCTGGGTGATTTTTCTCCAGGGGGTTTCGGGGCCTAGGACGGGGATTGTGGAACGGAAAAGGTTGGTGTAAAATTTTTTCGTTATCAATTCCATGTCATGGCGAGATGTTCAAGCATTCCCATAGTCGTTCATCAGCGCTGCTAGCGGAACACTATAATCGCACAAATTCCAACGGCATTTCTTTAGACCAAATCGTTTTGTCCTGCTTCCAACAATTTCTTCTGCCTGTACCGGTGAAGATCCTCGTGCACAGCTCTCCCACAGCTAGAGTTTATTATCACTCTACTAGGTGTGTTGCATTAAGACCGAGCCTCAATTTTCTTTTCTTTTCGAGCAGAACCTTAATGGTAGTGGAGATGCGGTCTGAACTCCTTGTTAGTAATTGAGACTCGGCACATTTCAGTCCTTTAACAAGCATCCCGTAGTCTGCCAGAGTACGTTTTGAAATTAATATATAACTTCGCAATCTTCGACTACCAGTGTAATACCACTCGCATTTAGACTTAAATATCTTTCACAACAAATTTCTATATTCACCTGAGGAACTATGAGCAGAACACTTTTCAATTAACACTCTCAGGCCGTCGCCTTCGGAGTAGGGTTTGTGTAAACTGACAAAGCAGTGCTTCTACAATCTAACTCCAAGAAGTATTGAATGCATATGAGCGGCCATCGATGTTCGCGAACACCACTCTAAGCAGCTGAAACCATAAAAGTGAGGCCATTTAGTAATCAACGATGTATTACCTCTATGTAATAGGCAACGCTTGGTTTCAAATTTTATTAAGCTTAGGCATGGATGATTAATACTTATTACGACTAGTTATGACGGTTCCGCCTTCATTGAAGTCACGATGATTGCATCGACCGCCCACAGCAGTCGCCCTACTTGCGATGAGTAAGATGAACACTGCGCGAGCAAAAAAGCGTCTCAAAAGTTGACCTTTTATACAAAGCACTAGCCATGCTGAAATAAGCTCAAAGCACTGGGTTACTGGACGATCTTTAGCCGGTCGTTTACCGATAATATCCGCTCTTTTGGTGATAATCTTCTAATGGTAAAGAAGTTCCCTAGCCGCATCAGTTTGTGGATTGTAACCATATTCGGCTGTAAACGGTTCCGAAGGCTGTGGAGAGCTTTGGCAAGGAGCGCTTTGGTGTTATTATCGTAATTTTGTAATGAGACCTATACCTTTTTGACACTAAATGAGGTTATATCTTCAACAAATGGTCTAATGTGATAGAAGAAACATCGATAAGTCTATGATTAGAGGAAACTGCGCCGATAAATCAAACAAAACCATGCATTCTTGGAGGGGAACCAAATACCTCTGCAAAGGCTGTATTTCGAACTGTCATTGAGCATTTTCATGCAATCTTATTCGTATTTTAATAATGTCTAACTTTTATATCTCATGTCAGCAAAGTTCACCATTAATGACTGAGGCGAATTATCGGATCGTCGAATAATTAATTACGTTACCATTCTATACGTCTGAAATCAATTATTATGACGTAAATTTTTCGACTCCTATACACTGTTAATCCAAAGTTGATTAAAAGCAGTCATAACTGTTGAGATTTACAACACAATGAATAAATGGATTTTTTTTATTTAAGCGCATTAGCAGTGGTAAGTTTTGATAGATATACCCGGTAATATAGAGTGATGTGCAAAACTTTCGCATCAGGGGGAGGGGGGGAGGGGGGAGGGGGCTGGAACCCTCACCTCACTCTGTTCGAGAGCGCGTGGTCTGATCCGTTACACTACTGACGCCCATTTGTCACGCTGATAGATATTGGGTATCAAAGATCAGATGAGATTCTTTTTGTTTAACCTCTTTTAGTGGTGGTAAGATTTCATAGATATACACAATAATGTAGAGTGATGTTACCACCACTGAAGCGGTTAAATGAAAAATATTTCATTTGATCTTTAATACCTAGTGTCTGCCAGCGTGAGTGGGTTCAATGTCGATACCGACTACCCCGGCCAGGCCGCTGACGGCTGGCGGCTGACAAATAGATGCGCTATAGCGCAGAAAGAGTGGTGTGCGAAATGGGCGTCAGTAATGTAACGTGTTAGAGCACGCGCTTCCGGATAGAGTAAGGTGCTGGTTATAGTCCCGCCTGACGCGAAAGCTTTGAACACAATGAATAGTGTTAGAACGATGTTAATCACTGTATGCGAAGCAAGTTCATCGGTAGCTCTCAACAATTTTTGAATTTAGTGCACTTCAGAAGGTGGGGCTATTATAAAAGATATGGCATAAAAGTTGTTCTATCGTTCTATGAGATAAGACTGCCACATATCCTCTTGAACTCTGCTGTGAACATCATTCACTGTAGCAACCTATCACTGGACATGAGCACTGATCACATGCTTTACGTTGTCTATTTTAGTCAAATGACCGCGTATGCTTCCTCTATCTTGTCGGTCTTCCACCTTTCAGATGACCTTGTATCGTATATCGTAAAATGTAATGATTTATGATTTTTACAAATATTAGGTTGGTGCAAAGTGATAGCGGCTCCAGACCGCACTAAATCAGCAATCACTTTTGTAACTAATTCAAATGGCGAAAATGGTAGAATGGTCGACGTCGAGTACTTCTGCGACATCTTGTACAGTTTCAAGAAGATTAGCCCTGATGATTGCTTTTTCCATGAATTCTTATGAGACTGATGCAAAAACGAATGCTGTTTATGCCTTGTTGAAATTTGTCTACTTTACGAATCTTCCTTAATAACCACTTTCTGCATGTTCGTTATCAGTTCCTAAGCCAAATGCGCTGCTAATGCTCCCAATTGTCTGTGTTGTTCTACGACTCACTTCGACCTTAAGTTTTAAAACTGCAATCACTCTTACAAACCCAGCATCCTTACCATCGTCTGAAATGAATAAAAATAAACATCAAGTGATAAATCACTAGCAACAAAACATAAAACAAGAACTGCGTTTTAAATTGATTTATATAATATCTACATGAATTTGGGAATCTATATCCCCATATCAAAAGGCGCATTTTATCAAATTTTCATCAGCTTAAGAGATTATTTCAACGTATAAAGACTGTTGATGTATTAGGACGTGCAAGGTGGTAAATATATGTGCAATATTCAGTTGTACAAGTTTGATTATGATGAACAAAGTGAAGATTTTTGACCGGTGATGATTCTCAGGGGAATGGTTGTCTTTGTATGATGTTGTTGGTACCAGACGTTGATTGTCGAATAAATATGTTGAGGAAAACGTTTATAACAAAAGGATAAAGCTCTCGGCGTTGATCAGTCCCTGAGGGATGCGCCGTGCATTCTTCTTCAATTTTTAACTTGGTTTGAGGTGAAAGAATGCATATATGGCCTTTACAATGACTCGCTGTGACCTCCCACTGTACCGAGTCAGGGCTGCTTACCCATCCAGACAAGTCTGATACCAGTCTGGTATCAATTTACCGACCCGGAGGGATGGATGGCTTGGTAAGCCATGAGCGCGAGATCAAACCATTGACCTTGTGTGCGACGCAGAGCACCTCTAACCACTGCACCACGTACGCCCTTACGTTCATAATATCAGCTGTAAATCCAATGTCGAGATGAAAAAGAGCTAAGTACTCCAAAAGCAAATTGTCATCTTTTCTGTTAGAATCAAAAGCAGATTATGTTCTTTCTATGAGCCAAGCTACTTACTGGAATCATTGTATTTCGAACTGTCGAATGATATATAATAGTTTGGTGAAAAACTTCTTTTCTGGAAAAAAAACCAAAAAATCGCAAGCATTCTACGAAAGTCGTATTTGAACGCAAGGATTTTCGAGGCAAGTGGAATCTAACTAGTGATATTCCACCATTTAGTGAGGGAAGGGATTATTCAGAATTAATCAACCACAAGAAGCGCACCAATCTTCGTAGCCGTCCGAAAAGCACGGACAGTGAGAGTCGAAAACGAAAACGACCTTCATCGTCCGCAAGGGGTTAGAGCGTAGTTTCAGAAAAATCTCCAGAAACATGAGGACCGAGGTCTAACACTATCATTCCTCAACAGAGTAGCCTATTTCTGTTAGCAGGTAAATAGATTCAAGTCGTGCACAAAGTTGCAAGCCCTTGTACTCAGAGGAAGATTTACTAAGTGTAAAATATGAAACAGATAACTGCCCAGCACATATTCTACCACTCTTCTCGAGTTTTTTGAATGCAAGAAGTGCCTGATTTTCTGTAATCTTTGGGTTGGTCTTACCTGCCGCTAGAGTCTGCATTTGGGACAAAACTGAGTCATTAGTGAGCCGAATATTTCTCTTAGATCGCATGTACTGGTATGAGTCCATTAACGATTGATTGATTATTGTATACCACTCTCCACAGAATAATCTTGTGAAAAAACTCTGCTTATATGACTCGCGATAAAAGTTTTTTAAAGAATTTGTTGCATTTCACTCAATACAATATCGTATTTGCTTGCAAAGAAATAGTGAAGATGTTGGTCACACGGTGAATCAACGAAGAACTACTGCAACCCGGAAGTGGTACTATGAGGAACTACTAAAACTCGGAACTGATTATCTAGCTTCAATCAGCGTTCATAAAAGACTCATAACAAGGGCGATGATTCTATTGTGTTGATGGCGCTTTCGACATGTGATTCGTAAACGAACAGAACAAAAATTTTTATGGTATAAGTCGATGATTTTCAGCTGGAATTTTGGAAAGAAGAGCTTACATATACGTTTATCACAATAGTAATGCGCCTTCCATGATGAAAAAAATATTCCATGATTTTCAATTTGGACAAAGCGCTGCGGTCGGTAAAGGGCACAGCTAAATAACTAAAACGGCCGTGACCGTTAAACAAATTGATTAAGACTTCATTATACGAATTGTATAGCAATAAAGTTTGTTTACTCAGTTTGACGTGGAAAAACTGCGAGAAACTAACAGCGTTTCTCAAACATAAACTTCGCTGATGAAGTTGGAGCGTTTATAACAGTGACTAATGAAGCCTTTGACCAGTGTCACCTCACTCGCGTTTTAAAAAGTGTACACTTTACTTCCTCACCTTGCTACCTGAGAGTTACATCTAGATGTAGGAATCTTGTACCTCACAACTAAACCCTTATGTCTTAATACAGATGTGCTCTCTCCAACAAGATCTACGATCACCCTTTCTTTTTTCATATCGGTGAATTTGTATAGCCATCTCAGTCCTCGTCTGTTTCTGAAACCCTTAACTTAATTTTATCGCTTCAGCGCAATAAAAAGGCCGTTCCAGGAAATAAACAGATGTTGGAATCGCCGAAATCTAAGGCGTTGAACCATTTTTGAAAGTTTCAGGAGAAAGTGAATGTGCTACGAATGCGAAACGTGATCTGTTCTTCCTACCACAACGCTCTGAGAATTCTATTTTTCAGAGAAAATTGTATTATTGAGATTGATGGTGCGGAGCTATCGACTTATTACCAAAATCTGAGAAGGAAAAAAGGAAAAGAAGAGGAAGTGGGGGGCCGCCGTGGCTCAGTAGTTGTGGTGCTGATGCTTGTCGCAGCGCGCATGGAGTCGAGTCCCTATCCCCTCCTCCTCCCCTTACCACGACCCTTCCCGGCAGTCAACAACTCCCCATGGAGCGCTGTAGCCAGGCCATACCCCAGATTACAAGGAGACTTGCTTAACCAATATTCTACGACGTTCGAGAACACGACAAAAAAACTAATTGAATGCTAGAAGTACTGGGATGCTCACAATGAAAAAAAAAACGCTATGAAGACGGATCAATAAAGTGTCTAAAAATCTGAGGAGAAATTGAAAAAGGTTTTATCCTTAAAGGTTTGAAAGATGCACCCATTCAACCGAAAAGTGCCAAGAAGTGTGATGCGGATCGAATAAAGTGATCCTCGATAAAACTAATGAAAAACCGTACAAACTTGATGAGCTGGTGCGTATTTTTATTTAAGGTCCAAGAATGGCAGCAAAACGGTTTTTTTGCTCTGCAAATTAGTTGAACCGACCCGTGACTGCCACATTACTAAGTTGTTGCAACACTGAACTGCTAATAGACGGAAGTGCTTATTGAGCTGCAATAGGCATTCATAAGAAACTCCGATGATTCTCTATCAATGACGAAGCTCTTGAATGACAATGTCGTTCGTAAAAGACAAGACTGATTTATTTCGCTCCGAGTCAGACTACTCTCGCTGAGATAGTGAAGTCATATGCGGCCGTCTTCTCTCTACTGGAAATGTCATTTCATCCACACGAAGACTCGGATGCTTCTCATCTCAATTTCTCTACAGAACAGTGAGTGAAAGGTTTCCCAGAGAACATACCCGAACCGTCGCTATCTGAATGGTTGTTCTATAAACTGGCTAATAATTTTTCCTACTATCTAATCTCTGAATTATTGGAATGCTGATAAACATTTATTGATATTATTAAGCATCATTTCAATCTTCTAGTAACTGATCAACAAAATGATACCAACCGATGTTCTGCGCCATACTGCTAGCAAATAAAGAAGAAACAGGATATCTCTGAAGCATTGTTTTGAATTGTCTTCGAATTTACGAAGACCTTAAGATATAAATTATTGATGAAATTCTCAAGCAGGGGATGTTTCTTTTTCCGACGGCGTTAATCTACTCGAATAGCATCACCACAGTGTCCCGTTTGGTGATCAAGGAGATGCTTTACCTGACGAATAGGATTTCGATGAATGTCTATCGCTTAGATCATTTTCGGGCCACTACAAAAACCAAAGATAAGAAACGAGCTGGACTGATAAGTTTTTGTAAGGAAAAAGAATCTCGTTTGTTTAGATATTTTTTTTCTTTGAGACTGGAGAAATGAGATAAACCGCTAAGGAGTTCACGACCTTTTTACATATCTAATGGCTCTTCACTGTACAAATTATGCAATAAGAAATCTTACTTTGTATGCATACCGTGGGTAAACCACGGGAATTTGATGATGTTTTATAAACATCCACCTCGATGAGAACTTTCAAAGGTTAAAAAGTGGTGACTTAGGAAGCTTCAGCTCAGTGTCACGCATTTGTATTCTTTACAATGTCTACTTTCGTTTTTCTTCTCCGTACACTGCCATTCTATGAAGTGTAGTATTCCTAGCTTGAAGACGGAACGTGATGGCTTCATGCAAATTTTTTTTCACTCAGACGCGACTTCATTTTTTCTAAATCATATTAGCGGATTTTCAATGCCATCTCGTCTTTCGTCTGTCTTTGAATTCTCCAGTGAAATCCTTATAATTTTACTTTCGCTACCAATCAATCTCTTGTGTACAAAATGGATCTAATAAGGACTGATGAGAATATCGAAGCTGAGCAAATGCGTTTCTTGATACCTGGAAAATTATTACTTCGACAATGAATTTTGTGCTGCGTTTTCATCAATGTATATATTCTTTTACAGATTTCCTAATAAAAATTGAGTATTGACATCGGTGATTTCTTGATTTCATACGTTTCACATTTGAGGAAGTCGTGATTTTGTGTTGAAGCATCATAAGTGAGATTAAGGAAACCAGTATTGACCCGTGACACCTGAATGATTGCAAATTAGCATCGTCAATAGACCTTTCAATTCGTGTTGTTCTGATTCAGAATTTGTCATGCATTTCATTTTACCCACCGATTCCAATCTGCTTCGTATTATCAAATCAGCCGCAATATGTTCTTTCAAATAGTTCCGTTTTGAATTACACGGATTATTTAATCCTAAAGCTCTTAGAACAGTTAAAGTGCTAACACGCTAATGTCACTCGCATATCATACGTGCTGAGTACCAAATCCGTTGTCGCTTCGTAAACGATGTGTTGCCAAAAATATAAAGACTTCTAGCACCAGAGTTTACAATGCTTGCTGGGTTTTTAGGAGTCAAAAATGAACATTGCAAAAATTTTCACTGATCCTTTTATGCTTTCGCTGCTTGCCGTAATCTCTACAGCGCTGGGATGTGGAGTTTTGTCTACAGGACAGGGTAATGATAAGAAATCAGCTATCATATTACAAGATTTCTATTTCACATGGAAGCCTATAAGCTGTCATCAAAGCAGTTATATTTGGCACTTCATTAGTATTTAGAAATGATCTAATTTGACGCTTCTAATTATAGGACCTTAAATTGGAAGTGTGAAATAAGAAATTAGGCTCAAAACATTATTTAATCTAATGATTCAATGTTTGATAATTCATCAAAAAAGTGTGGACTTTTGTTTGAGGAAGAACAAGGTCATTCACCGTCAGTGGATTCACTTTGCCTGTTTCCATGGTTTACTCTACCACACCCAATGTCCTGGCACAGGTATCTGGCATTGCAACTAGCAAAGGAGCAGCTCAAGGATTTGTGCAACGTCTCGTGATGCAAACAGTAAGTTGGCAGCGCTTCAACTGAGCTCTTTCTTATTTTCGGTAATTCTGAGAAAGTGTTGCTATTGATCTCATTTTATGACGGCCCGTTATCCTCCTAATGTTGATGTGATTTGCATAGCTTCATATGCCTTGATTTGATCGAAAACGTTTTTAAGTACACTTCACACTTTAAATACACTTTGAACACTAATCGAAAAATTTTCCTTTGGGTCTTTGATGTTCTCGAACGGCAAGCTCGTAGTGCACTGCTAGCGGATCCTATTATCTCGACCATCTTGGGTCAGCTTACTGTTAACATCACCTACGAACCAATGGAATGTCCTGAAGTCGCCATTACTCGAAATGAAATGGGTGGGTGCTCAATGATCATGGTTCATTTGAAAGATTCCAAGCAGAAGTGTGGTAAGTAAAAAAAAATTCTGCTTCTCATCACTAAAAAACCAAACAGATTTCAGAATTTGATCAGAGTTATAGAACTTCAAAAATCTCTACAGTGACGTAGAGTTAAGCGTTTTAAAATCGACGATGATTTCGAAAAAGTTTTCTTTGTATGTCTTCTTGAAAACGATTTAGTTTTCATTGTGTAAGGTGGCAGTTTTAAGGGTTTGAAAGATGGGAAAGACGAATAAGAGAAAATCATTGCTCTAAACAGATCTTCGTTTTTTGCAGCTTTTAAGTGTAATTGGAGAAGGATTACTATCGGAATTGCAGTTTTTTTTGCAGTAAAGAAGATGGTAGGTATGCCTTCACTGCGATGCATCATAGTCAGCAACACAGTGACGGGAGTTTGCACCGCTCTAGATCAGAATGGAGGACCGTGTCAAATGGCAGTAGCTGGCAGGGTCACAATAACATCCGTTCCCAGCAAATTCACGACAATTTCAGGGACTCTCTCGGTATGAAGAACTATCTTTTCGTGCAACTTCATTTGAAAAAAATCTGTGTAGACCACAAACATCATCATGGCGAATTGGTCGAGGACGATGTGGCAAGATGTGGTGAACAGAGCGGTTCGACTGTTGGCTTTGGGTCCATTTAGATCGCATTTCTTCTCAGCAACTGGCACTGTTAGTGAAAACTGAAATTGACCTGTGGTATCGGTATTTAGAGCAATAATGATAATAAATTGGAAAGTCACATGAGTGCTAATTTGTCAGAGTAATCCAGTAAATCACTGGAAAGGGTTCATTGTGATGATTCTGGATTTGGCGATTTCTTAGAGATGCAAACTGTTTTTTTTTTCCAATTGAAAATCATAAAAAGAACTTTTTTTGCTTGTAAATCGTTACTGATCTTATCATTATCTCACTAGTGGGCATAAAGAAGCCGGTGAAGTATAAAAGAGCGAAAATAACAAGATTCAGATCTAATCATTGGAGTAGGATCTGCTACTCACAACTTCAAGGCTGTTCGTAGAAATGTATTCATTTACTCGCTAGGAAATGGCCATGTGTAGCTGGAGTTGACTGAATAACATTGAGAAATGACCATTTCTGAAACTCATTAGTGAGGTGTTTATGGGTTGAGTGTCACCGAATTATCAGGAACAAATTATTTTCATGAGAAGATGTCCGCATACTCGTTGTAGAAGTCGGTAAGTAAAAATGAAGATGAAGAACATTTCCATTCCATAAATCGGAAATCTTTCGGTGCCGCATATCTTACAGAAGGCCTCCAAAAACATGAGAATGAAAGCCGTGATTTTTCAAGAAATTTGGAATGTTCCCGCCTTGGTGTCTATTGTTGCAAAAGCCTTAGATATTAACAAATATGAAACGTTGTGCGTTATCCTCTATAGCAAACACAGCAGAACTTGGAATGTTAACAGATCATAAAGGAGGGAGCCTTTTTGTCACACAGTGCTGGTTGCTGATTCGGAAGTTTTTGTATCAGTTATACAAGCCTTTTCGGTCAGAAGCTCGTGGGCTCTCACTAGAGTTCGCGAAGAGTATAGAAGGAAGAGAATGGTGGCTATTCTTCAGAAAACTATACGAGAAAAAATGACTCAGTGATACTGACAACCGTCCTGTACAAAAAGGCACTAACGAGTGAAGTTATTTCTTTCAATAAAGTGGTGCTTCAGATGACTGGACACAATGCTTGTGTGAAAATTTCTATAACGCGCACGAGCGGTTGTCACAGTTGACCCGAATCAAAGTTTAGGGAAATCGACACAGCCATATTTCGACGAGATATAGGACAGTAACGGAAATCGTCTATCAGCTGAGAAGCCACATGAAAAAAAGTTCGCATACCTTCTTGGACGGTGGATACGGGAAAACTGTTCGAATTCAAAAAGTGATTAGATCCGCATACTATAATACTCCTGATACTGGGTCATATAAATAAATAAATGAAGAAATAAACCTTGAAAATTAATTACTGCGGATACACCACTGAAATAGTTCCGCAACAAAACTATCCCATGGTAACTGGAAATTTCTATTGAATCTGTACTATCTCCTTTCAAAATAGTAATGCTATTCCTCACGAGCGCAGTGTGGTATATCTCCGCTTCAATGTACTCCTTCAATTCGTGCAAAAATGACCGAGTTTCTCAATTCCAGAAAAATCGCAAACCACTGAGTGAACATTTATCACATTGTCCTCTTTGGAAATGCTCGACGTATTGATGCGTCATATGGCATGTAGATACCATATAGTGAAGCTTATGTTAGATGCGATTTGCACGCTACTCATCCAAGCAACAATAAATAGGCACACTATTGTAACAACGCATTATACACACATATAATCAAATAGGGAAATATGTTTTGGATTGCGGAGAACGCTTTTCAGCCCTGGTGCACAACGTTGATCGTGTCCATAGGCTAGACATTTTCAAGAATGCGTTGTGCTTCAAGCTAAAAAGTTATAGCTGTAACGAAACGGGCAACTGAGTGAATATAGCACTCCCATCTTAATCTATATCTTATATAATCTATATCCTATAACTATCTCAAAGATACACAATAGCACAATTGGGTGATACTTCACTTTCAAGAACATTACATAAGCATGCATATATTTCTACGAATAATATATATATATTTATTTATTTATATATATAAATGAATACGTAAGTATATAAATCGATTGTGTACCACATGCATTTTCATTTTCCGTTCAATCTTTCTTGACCGATATTAAGAAGGTCGACTACTCCCGTCGAAGTATTTCACCGTTAAAAATCAAAGCCATCAATAATAAACTTCGAAAACAATTTCATAAATTTCATCAAGGAAGCGTTCGATTTACTTGGTCATTGTGATCGGACACTACGTTGTCCTAACGGTTGCAGGGCATGAAGAGAACTACAGGAAAATGAAGGGCTAACACTGGCATGGTCATTGGCTGAAAGAAGGAAAACAATAGAACAAAATCTTCTTCTCGAAACACAGGAAGATTGTACTAAACATGGCTTTCCATAAAACAAATGCCAAGATAGTTGTAACAATAACTTCATTTACTCAACTTACTCTTAGACATTATCATATAAGGATACGCAATCGCTGACGAAGACGCGTCCTATGACACTCGGAGGGGCACAGTCACTAGCCTACTATCCAAATCCTTTGGAAGAGTGCTAACATTGAGAATCAAGAGAGAGAAAAAGAAGACTTGCGAAATAATAATCCAGATTATCCCGTTAGAAAATTCTAAACTTCTTTGCTTTTAACTAAGTGACTAGTGGAACATTCGATGATAGGAGACTTTCAATTGATGTCCTGAAATAACAAATGTACTGTCAAAGAATAAGATAAGGACTCGTTTAAGCGCAAAACTTGCTAGCAGTCAGCGATAGCCACAACTAATTTGATACATGCACTTATAAAGGACGTGATTTAAAACAAGGATGGGTTAGCGCTGGATCGACCCCCTCTCCAACTTTCTCTTACAATCATCCAACTAAACACCCATTTACACCTCAACTCGTCTATCTTCAGAATCGTAAGGAGAATCATTTCGATCTGAATCCCAAGACATCTATAAAGATTGCGAGGTCCTCAAGAGCAACCGGAGTAACATGTGAAATTTTCATAGACCTTTGAAAGGATGAGTCCGAGGGAACGATTCGATTGCGAGAAGTTCTAGGAACCGCATATTTAGTAGCGGTGGCAGTTCGTGTGCCGTGAGATTCAAGTAGTCAACCATCACCCACTGTTCCGCTTTCTCACAGACGAGTGCCACACAGAAAATACACGGACTACTATCTTTTTGTGTGCACACAATTTTACCGCATCACAGTTTCTCATAAAAGATTCGTGCTTGATATTTGCAAGGTTGACATCCTTTAGAAGATATGGATGATAAACTTTTAATTTGATTGAGAAAAAACAAACGTGAGATAATATTCAGTGACAGAAGAAGCTGATCTTCGATTAGAACATCGATTTCAATGGCCAGAGGAATTCGTTGGTTCGAGTTTCCTTAAGTCTTTCACCACTATCACCACGATCGCCTCCATTACCTTTGCGCTCACCACGACATTCCAATCACTACTGAAAACAATGCATAAAAGATGAAATGGGAAGCTAATAGTAAGAGAATACAGCATAGACACTAGGCAGATCATTCTTCATCGAGTAATAATGCTTAGTGGTAGTGATGCCGTTCCTCGAGAGCACAGTGCTGGTAGAATCGTGTAAAAACTCACTCCTCCAATATACCTAGAAAAATGACCATTTTTCTTCATTTCAATGAGCATGAAAAAGCAAGAAAACCACATTCACGCTGTCCTCTTTGTATACGCCCGATAAAATGATAACGCCAAATGGTATTGAGATATCAGATGGCTGAAGCTTATGGCAGATACATTTACCATCTTATACATCCAAGTAACAAGAAGCGGACAAACTTTTGTAACAGCACAACATAAATACAAGTGAATAAGTAAAAGACATGCGCGAGATTATTGAAGGACCTTTCACTCCTTGGACATAACGCTGACTACGTACTTTCGTCTTCTCCAAGACTTTGATGTGAATCAAGTTGAAGTTTTATAGATGCAGAAAACTGGGAACTGAATGCTTTTCTCATGTTGATGGTTTGCTAAGACACAGATTCACACATAGTGGGTTCAAGAATATATATACACATATACATACAGGGTGGGTAAAAGTTCTGCCAACTTTTTTCAGATTTGATCAGCAAAATACTGCCTGAACATATGAATCCACTCCGTTGAAGAAATATTTACGACATTTCTGATAATCATTATTTGAGCCAACATGTGGTCTGTTATTGGGCTCTTGTACAGCTCGATACACGTAAATAAATCACTAGGTCGGCAGCGTTGAACAGTCGAATTCTCCTGGTTGAAACATTATATCGTTCGTTTTAAGTGTTTCCTCAAGATCACGTTCAAATTTCAATATATGTGATAGTCATTAACTGAGCCAACATGCCATGTGGTCTGTTATTGGGCTCTTGTACAGCCCGATACACGTGTTTCGACCCTACAGTCTCGTCAGTCGGACAGAACCCTTCGTCTTCAACCGATCCTCTCGCGGGCCCCTACCCTTCCTATAAGAAGGTAAGTGACGACGAACGATGTACACTGCCGTCAAGTGAAAATCACAAAATCGGCAATTTTCGACACTCGATTGCTTTTCGCTGGTAGTTTCTGATATTATATCTCTACTTCGAGCCCAATGACAGACTACATGACATGTTGGCTCAGATAATAATTATGAGATGAATTGAAATTTGAGCGTGGTCCTAAAAAAAATTTAAATGAGCGGTGTAATATTTCAGATGTATCAGTCAATAGCAATCGAGTGTATAACACTGATGATGGAGTACACTTGACGGGACGTGTAAATTGCACGTGGCCGCCTACTCTATGTATGAAGTATGATTTTTCCTTGAAAGGGCTGGCTAGACACGAACGGCTTGCCCTACTGATGAGGCTATCAAAACCGGAACAAATGCATCGGAACAACTTACACTGCTGTGAGGTGAAAAGACCACTCGTTCTGCAGTGTTTCGCAGTCGGTTGCTCGTGGCTTAACTCATTTTGTAATACCTTCCTTTTCGATTGCTTTTGTGCCGTAATACTTCACGGCTGGTGGTCTTTTCATCTTACGGCGGTGTAAGTTGTTTGATGTCGATTCCTTTGTATGTGAGAGGTCTACTCTACAAAAAATTGACTGAAACGAAAATGAACATGCAACTAATGAGGCTCTAAGGCCGAAACACACGTCTTGCTTTTTACAATTGTCATAACGGAGCCCATGAAAACAGCTGATCAATATGCGAACGAAATATAGTTTCCGCATTTCCTTTTAAGGCTATAGAGATATCTGATTGAGCCGACTGTATACTGACGACCTCCCCATCTTCAAAGGAAAATCAATTTGCTGATGCTACCGCCGACAGATTTCCCATAGGTTACAAGAAGACTAATATATAACCGATTGCTACAACATATTCCGTCTTCAAATAGGAAATTTAGTTCTGAATAGAGGAAATAGATCAAATTCCGTCCAATGTAGATGCGCACCGACAGGTGAGGTTCCCTATACAATAGGTGCTCCACTCCATTGGTTTCGACTCGACACGAAGAGGAACATTTCACATCAAGAGGGCGATCACTTACGGTTCTTCGAGTCAGATCAATCGGATTTCGAGAACATGAAGACGCTGAACATTAGCAGAATAAATATTTCTATACCAACTTGAAGTCAACTCGGTAATATAAAGAATTCATATTGGATAAATCTTGTTGTTAGCAACCCCGCGTCTGCTTGAAGACTGAATTGCTTTTACTTGTCATTTAAAAGCAGTTCAACACTGAACATCCGCTCGCACATCTTGTCTGTTCAAACGCTCCAGGTAGTGTTCGCTTACATCTGCGATCGCTCATCAGCACTCCAGCACATTTACGATTACATTTTGAAGCACTCATCTTTTCACGAATTGCAAGAGGCGGCTTGAAAGTCTTCTTGGAAAATTATTTACTCAGGGTTTTCGGGTTGAAACCGAGTTTGTGCTGACAAGGATTTACGTGCCCATGCGGATAGCATAACATTAGCAGTCGAATGTGGAGATTTCTCACAGCTCCCAAATGTTAGCGAAATTGCAGATGTATACGCCATCATGCATTTCACTACTTTCCATGATAGAATTGTAATAAATATAGTTTTGTGCAATTTATTTGTATTTAGATCTTCTAAATTTTTACCATGACCATTTCCAAAACATTTCTTTTTTCAAAACTTTCCAAAACAAAACAAAATAATAGGTGTTTTCTCTATTGGCTGGCCTTTGCTAGCTAATCGCGGTATCGTATTGGAAGCGAACGGAGAATATTATAGAGAAACTGCTCGTCGCTCAGCAATCCAATCAAAACGACATGGAACTTCTTTTCACCTGTCTTTAGCGTTCATATGCTTCTCGTAAAAGGGCGAATGGTAATACAGTGTGATTGTGTCTTTGATTTGTCATTAATGAACAGAAAAGACAAAATTTCACTATTGGAGCCATAAGTTCTTGTTGACATATTGCTATTACAAGGAATTCTCGCATTCTTTGGTTGCTGCTAAAACACCATTTCATGGATAAGTAAATGCCTTCCAAAAAAATTTCCTTTCCTTGGATGTAAAATTGAAGTGCCAGGTTTTTCGACTAACACAATAAAGACACCATTTCCTGGAAAATGGATTTCTCTTAATTGTCAAATGAGAGTGCTTCTACACTCTAATCATGAAAATATCACAGTTCTAGGGCGATCATTGATCTAGATCAACAAAACCTCAAACCTTTTTGATCAGCTAAAACTAATAATGAGGTTAGCAGATGATTTGCATTTGCGTTGTAAAGTTCCTGAATAAAAACAGGGTTTGATTGCTAAACTCCTTGAGTTTCAGCATAAAGATTCCACATCTCATTGTATTGATGAGGCTGTACGAAATTGCTACAAAAGTTTTTTGGGCCAACATTTCAACTGTCTCACGTTATTCACAGCACTTATTCTTTGGCTTTATCCTGTTAAATATATAATAACAAATTTTGAATTTTTCAACACTTTACTAGATTCACAGCATCATAGCGGAGAGCAGCATCGCCTCTAATTTTACGTTCATTAGAGGTGCATATGGCACATAGGGATGGAACGGCAGATTTTGAAGTCGAAGTCAGTATACTTGCATAGCATTCTAAAACGTCGGCGATAATAACTCCTCATTCAAGTGAATGAACACAAAAAATCTTTACACACGAAATGCGTGGAGTACTTGTCATGGTTGGTCTTTTCGCATATATTTAGCGATGATATGATCTGGCGCATGTGGCGCAGTGGTTAGAGGTGCTCTGCGTCGCACACGATGTCAATGGTTCGATCTCGCGCTCATGGCTCACCAGGCCATCCATCCCTCCGGGGTCGGTAAATTGGTACCAGGCAGGTCTCAGACTTGTCTGGGAGGATAAGCAGCACTGACTCGGTTCAGCGGGAGGCCACCGCGAGTCATTGCAAAGGCCAGATATGCATTCAATCACCTCAAACGAAGTTAAAAATTAAAGACGAATGCATGGCGCATTCCTCAGGGATTGATCAACGCCGGGAGCTTTATCCTTTATCCTTATGATCTGGCATGAGCCAAGAACAGTCGTGACTGATGTATCATTCTGCGCGGTTGTCCGCGGTGAAGAACTACAAGTTTTAAATGGATCCAAACTGTAAATCTCTATGAGATGCTGTTCGATATCCGAACAACGTTTTTTGTCGCCTTTTTTTTTGCAAAACATAAAACTATTTGACCAAACTAGATGCATGTTTATTTGACCTCTCAATACTCAGAAAAAGGCTTAGTAAATATATATATTGAATAAGCTGTATGCCAAACATGATTATGCTCCAAAATACACTGCCGTCATTTAGCAGCATTCCATTGAGGTGACGGAAGTACCTTAACATCCATTCAATGTAAAAGGCCACCGCCAGATGAGATTCCGTATTCGAGTGCTGCCCCACTTTACTGGAATCGAATTAATGTGAATAGGAACATCCCACATCGAGATGACAATCACTTGTGGTTCCTCGAATGGGATCAGTTGTGTTTGAAGACGACGAAGACGCCAAAATGTTAGCCGTGTTCTTATAATATATTACGAGTCAGCCCATTTATATGAAAATTGTGTGTTGAATAAATCTTGCTGTTAGCAACCGTGTCTTCTTGAAGAGTGAATTGTTTTTGCTTGTCATTCAGGAGCAATACAGCGCACAACATCGGCTAGCATTATCTTGTGATTCTGGCTATTCAAACGCCTCAGATACTGTTTACTTGTATCCGATTGCTCACTAGCATTTCTTACATTTGCGATTAGAGTTTAGAAGCACTCACATTTCACGGAATTGTAAGGGTAGCTTGAGCGTCTTGATAGAATAATTATTTGTTCAGGAATCTGCTGGTTAAAAATTGAGTTTATTCTGAGAGGGATTCACGTCTCCATTCCAGTAACACAATATCACTCGTCAGATATGAAGCTTCTGTCAGTTCCCATATGTCAGCTAAATTTTTGCGAATGGAACCGTATGCTATTGCTTGTCTACTCACGAATGACAAGTAAGAGCCCCGTCAGCACTTTTGTGCGATGGACCTTTGAGAAAACATTTATTAGAACGGTCATATCACTAAGGTGCTTGATCAAGGAGAAATGAGATCCTTTATTTTTACTGCTTTTGGCAAATAGTGCCTCGAAGTTTAAGCCTGCCTATTCACAGTATCATAACAAGTACGAAAGAGGAACCTCGAGGTAGAACTGCTCCTCAGTCAGGAATCAAGTTGGGTGACACGAGGATGCTTATTTAGTCATATTGGCAGTTATAGATATTTTGTAAGCGTCAATGAACATTCAGCTGATTATGTCTCCGATTTATCATTTATAAAATAGATAAAACAGAATTTATATGCACTGAGTCGAAAAACTTGATTCTTTAATGAGTGAAAATCTCATTTCCACCATGAGGTCGCTGACTACTGTAATGTAACTTACATAATGAAAGAGTTGTTTTTCAAAATGGTTTCCAATTAGTATGAGGTGCTTCCATCAGTAAAGAGTTGCTCAAAATCCGATGTCATCAGATACTGTGCAACAATTTTGTGTACACGAGACCGATTTCTACTATTTTCGCTTGACAAAATTGCCGAAACCGTACTGAATACAGTTTTGTGCAGTTTATTTTCTTTTAAGAAATCCTGATTTTCTTCTTTGGGCCAAACACGAGATGTTACATTAATCTTTACTCAAAGCCTGACGTTTCGGCAGTTAACCTTCTTCAGAGCCTGTAGAGGTCAAGTTTCTGCAATGCAATCAGTCGAACAGCTCCATTACTCTTTTGAAAAAATCACCAGACCTAGATTTCAATCGCATCAAGCACCAAATCAACTCTCAAAATATTCATCTCTTTTTATATCTGTTCCACTGAATGATTTGAGTGGAGTCACCGGAAGGGGATCATATAGGCTCGTAACGCACCTTACCCATCAAAACAACAGTCTTATATACTGACTCATATCATGGGTGATCACAAGGCACTCCTCCCTGCGGTTTGTAGTTGCATTAGTCCTGTTTATCTGAAACGCTTCTAAATTCTTTCGCGCTGAAGTTTTATGGCTCTGCGCAAGGATAGTGACTTCAATATCAAAATCAACCCCGTCGTGTTTTTGTGCTCTATGCATCCCTAGTGGGTTGTTCCGTCTATTGCGACGCTTGTCAGCTAGGTGTTCTTCTTTGCAGGCATAGAGCGGCCTACCCGTTTCGCCAACATATTTATCACTACACGCTTTTCAAGAGTTGGTGCAGACTGTACCTATGCTCATGCAATCACAGTCTCTGCCGTTAGGACATATTTTACAATCTTTCGCTATACAGAGACGGCCATATAAGCGGTTGCGAGCTAGTTGGCGTCTTAGAGTATTCGGTGGTATTTCATTTATATCCATCAATTGCTCTAAACCTGCTTTTTCCAAACAACGTTTTATAGCTGCGCTTATCTTATTTGAAAAGAACGGGAGGATAAACGGGACTTCCCTTTCATTCGAGTTTTCGTTCGGAGGCGTGCTGTTTCCTCTAAACCTAAGCCGAGGAGTTACAAATTCGTACCCATCAGAAGTGGCTACTTCCCGAGCCAGTTTCACGGACTCTACTCTCTGCTCCTCCCCGGTACATACGCTGGCTGCTGTTCGAAACATGTTCTTTACTAGCGCCTTTTTTGTATGTGAGGGATGAGAAGAGATATAGTGAACCAGGATATTCTTATTACTTGGCTTTCGGTACCACTTTAATATGCAGCCTTTGGCGCTTAGGTTTATTGCGCGTTCATAAAAGGAAGCCAGTTATCTTTTGGTAGCTCACGGGTGAATTTTGTATGCTCATTCAGCAATCTAAAGCAATTATCCACTTCATTCTGAGTGAAACAGATAACCAAACAATCATCTATATACCTACAGTAGAGTGTTGGCCAGAGATCCATCACTGGTGCTTCCACTTTCGACATGAAGGCAATCGCTAGGCTAGGTGCCAGTCGCTGCCCCATTGCCAGCCCTCTGATTTGTGCGAAATAATTCACGGTCCATCTGAAGATTGAGCAGTTCAGGCACTTTTTTGATAGGACCATGAACTGCTCAATCGGCAAGCCATACATGTTTACAGCTGCCTGGTGTTGTATAAGGAGCTCATGTGTGGCTTGTAATGCGGAGTCATTCGACACGTTGGTATATAAGCAGTGACGTCGAATGACTCCATTACGTACGCGTTGTTCGTTCGTCAGATGGGCTGGAATGTGTCCTAGCAACTGGGATGTTATTAGAGTCAAGAACCATGCTATCCTATCCGTCGGTCCGCCTACACAGCTGATAATGAGTCTAATTTTGAATATAGATGGATCGTTTGACATTAGACCATCAGCGGATACTAATTTATGTGCTTTATAAGCGGAATTACTATATCACGGAACTACTTAGTCAGTTCCATTTGGAGTTCATAACAGACTTATAAGGTGGCGATGATTTCACAGCTTTAATGATACCTTCGATATGTATATTGCAAAACGAACAAAACAAAATTTCTGATGTTCTGAGCCGAAGAATTATAGCTAGAATTTTTAAAATAAGAAAAGTCTTCAGCTTCATCCTACGTCCATTACAATGATGATGCCTCTTCTATGACGGAAAAAAACTTTTTCAGAATGGTTTCCGATTTGAACAAAGTGTTTCCGCCAATAAAAAGCAGTAATAAACCACGAAAGAGTCCATAACTGTTATACAAATTGAGTAAGGTTTCACTATACGAGCTGTACTACAATAAATTTTGCTTACACAGCTTATAGTGAACGAAATGTGAGAAATTGACGACGATCTTAGAACGTTCTCTCGACGTAAAAGTTAGAGCGATCAGAAGAATGAGCAAGAAAGCTTTTTTTCAGCGTCACTTCACTCGTGTTTGAAACAACGTCCATTGTAAGTTCAGTCTCACTGCATTGATAGTTCTAGCAAAGTGCAGTAATCTTGTACTTCATGAACAGACATTGTGCATTAGTACAGTTGTGCTATTCTTTACCATTTCTGGCCCAATTTCCTTTTCCACTCTCATAGCGGTATATTGTCAGTGCCATCTCATTTCATCTATAGAAATTAATTGTTAAAAACGTTTCGAGAAAAAGGTGAAGTACAGTTTTTTGTCAGTCATTAGCGAACTTTCTTTCGAAAGAAAGCTTGTAAGGTTAACCCTTTGGGGAAGGCGAATTTTTCATGTATAGGGAAGTCAGAATATAATACGTAATAAATATAACGTGTGTAGTTAATATAAATATCAAGCGTAGGGGTAATTCATTTTACCACTATGGACGCTCGACGTGTGCAGCACAATATCTAGTGATTTTGTCACTCGACATGCAATGATTTCAATAATTCGGAGTCAAATCCTATTCAAATAAGGATATACTCACCTGTAAGGGATTGCATGAACCGAAAAGCACCGTGCCACTGAAGCTCTTTTGGCGAAATACTTGTCTAGCACCATAATTCTTTCATAAGGTTTGGTATGGCACTATGGTGACCTTATGAAATGCTCAAGACATGTTATCAGATTATCAGAATCTAGTATTGTAACACCAAAAATGACAGTGGGGAACTCATTTCTAATAGGGAGCGCGCATCATCAGTGAGAGTTATGCTTCCTAACACCGTGATCCTTGAATTTTTTGGTGCATTATTTGCTCTATTATGACTCGCTTGATCTGCGTTAGCAGTATCCGTATGCCTTCTCAAAATCATGTCATGCGATCTACTCAAACGGCCATCGAACTTCCTCTACAAAGCAACTTTAGCAATCAACCTAATGGGGTTGAAAATCAACTTTGACCCACAAACTATTCTCCCGTGAAGGATGTCTTCCAAATATTGATCACAATAATATTCCTTCGTCGCGCACTTCTTCAGCGGAGCTAACATCTTGTCCTGCTTGCTTCGTAGACAGGCGCGGAGTACTTTCATCTCGATTTCCAGTATTTGACTGCTGTCCTCTGGTACCACATATTGCGTGAAGTCGTTTTCGTTTTATGGAGTTTGGAACGACTCAGTTTTCCACGCAGCGTAGGAGAAATTTCAAACATTGTCGAGCTACGACGATTTTCTGCCTTAGTGATAATGCTTCTTTCGTCGGTTGGAAGAGTCTTGCTGGTACTTCTTCTATCAATAACCCAAGACCTCTTTCATTCTTAGAAGATCAATCGAACTTTTGACATAACCTTTTTTGAAAAAGTATTGGGATGAATAACAAGAGTTCGCGACTGTTACATGGAACAATACATCATGCTACGAAATGTACAACAACAAATATTGTTTTGCACATCGCGGAGAAATTGACAGCATTCCATAAACATCTCCCTCGATGAGAAACTTGGGACGTTTGAAAGGATACGTTAAAACAGCCTATCACGTCATCCCCGTTTTCTGGAGCATCCACTCCCATTTTTATCAGGACACACTGTGGATGCTATAAAATGTAGAATCTTGTGTGCCACGACAAATCTTGATACCCAAATGCAACTGCTTTTTTTAACATTTCTGAAACAACTTTCTCTTGCCTCCTTATCATTCCCAACGTTTTCGGAACCATGTCATTTCTCAGTATCTTCTTCTGTTTAGCCGCTCCGAGGTGTTAATGATATTATTTATTGAATATCAGCGAAGCACATAACATACAGTTAATAATGCAGCACGAATATTACAACAGTCGTGGTGGCTAACGTTTCGGCAAGGTTCGCCATCTTCAGAGCCTGGAAAGGTCAAATTGATTCGCGAATTATTAGATCAAAGGCCTTCATAACCCTAGCAGAAAATGTAAGAGATAAATTTTTGGGTCGCATAGAAAGAACTTCATTTCAAAAACACTCACCGCTTAGATGTTTTAGGTCGTTCAATTAATCATTGAAGACCTGCCACTTGGAGTCTATGATAATGTAAGACTGTGCCTGGCTCAGGTCGGGAATATTAGCCTGAGATATGGTGCTAGGTCACGCGTTATTACGAGGCATTCCTCTTTGCGGTTCATTTTTGGGCCTTTGCTATGAATCCAGAAGGCTTCCAAAGTTTTACGCGTAGACGTTTTCGATTCTTGTGCAAGGACCGTGACTTTGAAGTCAAAATCTGCTCCATTATGCTTTTGTTCCCTATGCGTGCCTAGTGGGGTTTTTGGGTCGTAGTTACGTTTCCCAGCTAGGTGCTCTTTTACGCGGATGCAGAGTGGTCTACCCGTTTCGCCAATATATTCATCCCCGCATGCCTCGCAAGAGATCAGGTAAATTGCACCCGACCTCATGTAGTCGCCGTCTCTGCCGTTGGGGCAAACTTTGCATTCGTTGGTTTCGCAGAGACGATCATACAGCCGATTGCGGACTAATAGGCGTTTTAGTGTTTTTGGTGGTATCTCGACTACTGCTACCGAATTATCTAAACCTGCTCTTTTTAAGCAGCGTTTAATGGCTGCACTCACTTCGTTAGAAATAAAAGGCAGGATGAATGGAACTTTATCCTCGCTAGACCTTCCGTATGGGGACGCCGAATTTGCTCTAAATTTGACCCGAGAAGCTCCTATCGTGTTGTAGCCATTAGAGGTGGCTATTTTTCGCGCCAAGCTCAGGGACTCTACCTTGTGTTCTTTTCCTGTGCACACATTAGCAGCTGTTCGAAACATGTTTTTTATAAGTGCGCATTTCGTGTGCGAGGGATGAGCAGATAGGTAGTGAACCAGGATGTTTTTGTTGCTTGGTTTACGATACCACTTTGTGTTATAGGAGTTTTTAGAGAGGTTAACTTGAACGTTTGAAAATGGAAACCAATTTTTCTTAGGTTTCTCACGGGTGAACGTTACGTAATCTGACTGGCTATTTAACAACTCAAAACATTTGTCCATCTCCTCTTGCGTTGAGCAGACGACAAAACAATCATCTATATACCTACAGTAGAGTAACGGCCGGAGATCGAATATTGGTGCCTCTACTTTAGACGTAAAAGCGATAGCAAGGGTTGGAGCTAGTCGTTGTCCCATTGCCAGCCCTCGATCTGCGCAACATAATTCCCAGACCATCTAAAGAATGAGCAGCTTAGGCACTCTTTTAAGAGAGCCATGACCTGCCGAAAGGAGAAGCCATACATGTTCGTAGTTCGTTCGTGCTCCGTTAGAAGCTCGCATATGGCTTGCATTGCGGACTCATTCGACACGTTTGTATAAAGAGCGGTTACGTCGAACGATTCCATTACGTACGCGTTGGTGGGAGACGCGTTACGTAGATGATCCAAGAACATTTGGGTATTGATAAGATGGGCTGGAAAGTGTTTTAGTAGTTGGACTAGTATTAAGTTCAAAAACCACGTTATTCTATCCGTTGGCCCGTCTACACAGCTGATGATGGGTCTAACTTTGAATTTTGATGGATCGGTAGACGCAAGATCATCAGTGCCTTAAAACTTATTAGTCGTAATAAGTAAGTACAAGACGGGGCATGATGGTGGAGCCTAAGTAGCATCAATAATGTGCCAGAAAAATCAAGGGTCACCGTGTTAGGAGGCATGACTCTCCGCGATAATGCGCGCTCGCTCTTAGAAATGGGCCCAAGTTTCTCACCAGCGCAATCCATTTCTAAGGAAACCTTGTGTAGTATCACATGCAATTTGCAACACCTTCAAGATCAGCTCCGCTATAAAGCTAGACTAAAACCACCCAATAGGCGCGAGCAATAGGAAAATGTAGGGGCCTTGCCAACACCGCCTTTTCCTCGAGCGTTCTTTAGACAACAAGGCCCTAATAATGAAGTGGATATCAATTTTCGCATATTTTCAGAAGAAACTCTTAGAATCCTTAATCACTATCGCGCACTACACAGCTCTAACGAATTGAAAAATGTTTTAAAAAAGACATTCTTCCATTGTGGGAATATTCTCTTAGTAGTTATCGATGTAATGTGTGAAGCGAAAAATTTCACTAAATTTCAAAACGCAAGCGAGAATCTTCGAGTTGGACGCAAAAGATTCTTCTTTGCTTATTTCTTGAACAACAAATCTCAGAGAGTGTTTCGCGTGAAATCATTGCCCTTTTATGATTTTTTTTAACGCTGAATGAAGATGAATAAGTACTTTCGTGACGGCAAAAGCCTAAGTAATTTCGGCCTTTTAATATTGATCGTCAATCGCTCGAGGAATGCCTAGTGTCCTGGTGAAGTCAGGGCACTTTAATGTGGCCAGAGCTGTCAATAAAAGCGAAGCACTGAGATAGTTCATTTGTTCGAATCATCCTACTCATCACCAGAAGAACACCTCATGTGAAAACTTGACTTGAATGACCCTTATAGGAGCAAAATCGTTTAAACATAGACCACAGTAAGGATTTATGATAACCTCGTGTGACAATATGACGAAATTTTGATTGCCCATGCCGAGATTGAATGAGAATTTGTACTGAACACTGCTTGTTGTTAGGAAACAATACAATACAGGTCATGTGATGCCCTCACTTTATTTCTTCAGTTACTGAAACACTCGATATGGTGCTAGCCTCGATCAATGAGTGCTCATTAGCACGCCAACATTGTCTAAACTTGATGACATATTTTGAGTCTTTCATGAGCTCAGTTATGGCCTTTATATAGTGCAAAACACGTATTTCGCCCTTATAGCCTCGTCACTTGTTCGGTGCTCTTAAGTTCAGTAAGATCAGCGCAGAGATGTCTCTATATAAGAGAACCGACACCGAAATATCTACACTTGCCGCTAGATGATAAAATCACCCATTAGACTGTGTTGTACAGTCGAATGTTCATGGCTGATAAAATTTATACTGTCATACTTTTCTTTTGGGAAGCTCTAAGGTCGAAAAACGTGTCTTGTACTTTGAAAGTGGCATAACAGACCTTATGAAAGGTTGGAAATATGTTATCAGACTATACCGTTTCAAGCGAGGTCTGTCATTTCTTCCATAATTTTGAATCCTCCAGTGAAATTCCTTGCAGAAGTTCTTTTTTATGATTTAATAGCATATTTTGAGCCTTTCAGGGCTGTAACAGCATCACGGTGTCTTTCGGTCTAGTGAGTTTTGCGGGGTGAGATCACCTACATAAAAGAAACGACGCCGAAATATTTACAATTGCCGCTAGGTGAAAGAATCGCTAACTGTCAGTGTTGTGTACTCAATTTGAGACCTCGTTTGAAACAGTATAGTCTGATAACATATTTCCAACCTTTCATAAGGTCTGTTATGCCACTTTTAAAGTACAAGACACGTTTTTCGACCTTAGAGCCTCCCAAAAGAAACGTTTGACAGTATAAATTTTACCAGCCATAAACATTCGACTGTACAACACAGTCTATTGGGTGATTTTATCATCTAGCGGTAAGTGTAGATATTTCGGTGTCGGTTCCCTTATATAGAGACATCTCTGCGCTGATCTGACTGAACTTAAGGGCACCGTACAAGTGACGAGGCTATAAGGGCGAAATACGTGTTTTGCACTATATAAATGCCATAACTGAGCTCATGAAAGACTCAAAATATGTCATCAAGTCTAGACACCGTTGACTTGCTAATGAGCACTCATTGATCGAGGCTAGCACCATATCGAGTGTTTCAGTAACTGAAGGAATAAAGTGAGGGTATCACATGATCTGTAGTGTATTGTTTCCTAATAACAAGCAGTGTTCAGTACAAATTCTCATTGAATCTCGGCATGGGCAATCAAAATTTCGTTATATTTTCACACGAGGTTATCATAAATCCTTATTGTGACCTACGTTTGAACGATTTTGCCCCTATCAGGGTCATTCAAGTCAAGTTTTCACATGAGGGGTTCTTCTGGTGATGAGTAGGGTGATTCGAACAAATGAACTATCTCAGTGCTTCGCTTCTATAGACAGCTCTAGCCACATTAAAGTGACCTGACTTCACCAGGACACTAGGCATTCCTCGAGCGATTGACTATCAAAATTACTTATTCATCTTCATTCAACGTTCATAAAAAAATCATAAAAGGGCAATGATTCTACGCGAAACACTCTCTGAGATTTGTTGTTCACGAAATAAGCAAAGAAGAATCTTTTGCGTCCAACTCGGAGATTCTCGCTTGCGTTTTGAAATTTAGTGAAATTTTTCGCTTCACACATTACATCGATAACTACTAAGAGAATATTCCCACAATGGAAGAATGTCTTTTTTAGAACATTTTTCAATTCGTTAGAGCTGTGTAGTCAGTAAAGAATTCTGCAGAACGCACAAGTCACCTCGTGCTCCACAATTCTATGAGCTTGAGAACAAGTTGTGTAGATATCCAATGACGATTATATCAGAGATGCACTGAGCGCAATTCTTTTTCTTTTGAACTAAAGCAGTATTTGTTTTCGAAGCATTATCAAAATGAGATAAACCACTGAAGAGCTTGCAACATTCACATAAATAAGACGAGATTTTCATGTGGAAAATTTGCAGCAAGAAGTTCTGTTTTGTATACACATTGCCAAAAAGTTTCAAAAATTTGATAGCGTCCTTTGATGAGAAGTTTGGAACGCTTACGAAAGTGAGTAAAGAAGCTTCAGCTCAATGCCACTTCAGTCACTTCTTGACAAAGTTTGGCTTATTGTCCCATCTTGATACATCAACAAGTGCATCAAAGTGTTCTATTCTTATGCCTCATAGCAGAAACTGATATCTTATTGCATGTGCTTTATCTAAGATCAAGTCTGATGTTATTTCCCTTCCTTTTTCCTTATAGTGGTGGATTTTGGTCAATCTCATCCGTGCTATTTCTGTGAATCATCAAGTAAAAGTCTGTAAAAGTCCTTGTCTTGGCTACCATTTAGCCACGCCATCATTAAAACGGATATCAGTTGGATACTAAATAGGATAAGTTAACGAGAATATAAAAGCTGCGCAAATGCGATTTTCGCTGCTCAAAAATTTACATAGGAATGTTTCACTCCTAAAGCTGGCTTTCGTTATTGCAATCAGTATCTCCTTTCACAGGGTTTCTTTACAAAAAGCACTTGCAAAGATAACGCTTTGTCGATGGTGAACTATTTGTTTTTGAGAATGTCACTATTTTACGTTCTAGCATCAGAAATGAAGAGGCGGGAACCGCTCACAGCGACACCTGGGGGACTGATGTACTCTCTGAATCCTAACAGTCTCTTTCGTTGCCATTCATCATTCCTCCTTAGTAAGCGATCCCCCTATGCTCTGAAATAGCAAAATCTGCTACAAAACGTGATTGGAGATTTTACTTTGAATGAGCAAGCTGGAAACTCCTGAAGCTCTCGGAGAACGAATAGCCTTATGATGGCGACTTCACGCACGTATAAGCGCTGAGGGCGAAATCCATTGTTGTCTTGTGAACAATATGATGCAGAAAATGTAAAAAAGTGTTTTCAGGTGAGTTTATAAAATTTGTTGGGACCTAAAGGAAAAAATGCACGTGTCAAAATATCCGACCAATTCCTTGATGATTTCGCTGCTGGTCACAACAGCGAGTTTCTGGATGTGGAGTGATGCCTGCAGGTCAAGGTAATAAAAAGAAGATTGCTATGCTTTTACAGAGACTCTCAATATCACATAGAGGATTATGAAATCTAATCAAAATAAATTTACCTAACTCTTCATCACTACGCAAGACCTGTCATTCAAAAATTTCTGAAAAGATTTTGGATTAAAATAAGAAAGATATCTAAAAATCACTTGAGACTATAAAGATAAAGATATATTCAAGTGCTAAGTAATGAGCATAAAAACCACGGAATTCCGTTGCAGTGAGCACGAGGAGTTTCACTGTGTCTGGCTTAACTTTGCCTGTTAGCATAGTTTATTCTACAAGTCCTGCAATTTCGGCTCAATTTCTGGTATTGCAGCTAGCAGGGATGTAGCTCAGGCATTTGTATCACGTCTTGTAATGCATACAGTGCGTTTACAGTTTTTTGATTCCAAGTTTGCTTTTCAAACGTTTTGAAAGGGCTAGTAAGTGAGTACAAATTATGAGGCATCTAAGCTGTCTTCTACTGTTAATATGGATTTTATAGCTCTACATAATTCCACTGATACACTTTCAAGTAAATTTTCAAAGCGATGAAAATGCTTAGTCTTTAGGTTTTTGATGCTCTTGAAAGACAGAGTCGTAGCGCACTCCTCCCTGATGCTTTATTCACCGCCATTCAGGGTCAACTTGAAGTTAAGATCACTTACGAACGTATGTCGTGCCAGGATGTTATTCTTAACGTAGCCATGGACATGGGTAGGCTTTCAACACTAAGTATCCACTCCAAAGATTCCAAGAAGAATGTTAAAGGGATTGAAAAGCGAAAACCATGCGCGTTGTTGTGAATGAACAATAACATTTCTAGGAAATAAATAAAAAATGTCCTAGAGTAAGAAGAATACTTTGAAAGTGGCATCAAAATTTGAACCTTTTGAATAGGTGATATTTTTTGTATGAGTTTATGTACCTTATCTTGAGAATGACACAGTACCAGTGTGCTGGGTGTTGACTTAAAAGTTTTTAAAAAACAAAAGAATGTACCTAATAATGTGAAGTGCTCTGCAAAAACATTTGCGTCAGCCGGGATTGGAACCCACATCTCACTCTTTCTGGGAGCGTATGCTCTTTAGGAGTTATGCAAACTCGAGCACATTTTAATTTCATTTTTCTGTCCCTCAATCGTAGCCCAAAAGCCGGGTTTTTGGGCACAGCAGCTAGTGTGACTCTTATAGCGTGATCTGTGAAACAATGGAAACTCCGAGTACAGCTGATTAATTGGTCACGAATACGTCCGCTCAACGTGTTGGTGGTTATCCACGAGGACGAGTGCATTTTCGTTGATTTCACTCTGCATTCTTCTAGTAAGTCTATCAATAGTTCTTTCTTTGGAAAAATTGGACCTTAATGTGAATAAGGACAATAGATCAAAAACCGTTGGTTAATTTTTCAATTACCCTATATGCTTTGCTTGCAATTAATGTTTGCATTTAGCAGGAAAGGAGGTCTTAGCAGGTCAAAATTCACAAAAATGATATCATAGTGGAATTGGCTTGTCCAGAAGCAATTAAATTGAATGTCATATGGTAGTACACAAAAAGGGTCGTTGAACAAGTTTGCTTAAATACTCTACATCAAAACAGCTTGATAAGAACTTTAGTCAAGATTTCCTGATTTTGTACAGTGCCGTTTCCGAAGTGCAAGGAGAATACTGTAACGAAAATGTTCGTTGCTCAGCAATCCAATCAGAACGTGTCGTATTTGCTTATTCACCTTCGAAGAGCATTCGTTAAAAGCTTATAGCAGGACCCATAGTTCTACAGCGCTGATGTTGCCTTCGATTTGTATTTGACAATACAGACAAAGTAAAATTCGGTATATTCCTAGTCGGACAATTCTAGCTAGCTTCTCTCAACTTAGAGGAATCCTCAGCTTCGTATACTGTATCAACCACAGTAGTTTTGCACATCTTCTTCATCAAAAAACGTTTCTGAGAACTGTGTTTAGATCGGTTGAAATGTTGTCTTCACTAAACAGCTCTTCAACATTCGATCGTCCTCTGCTATAAGGCTACTTCATGAAAAAAACAGTGTTTAATCTCATATCACTTCTTTATTCTTTATTGATCCGTCTTCACATGGCTTTCTTTCATTGTGCGCATCCTAGTACTTCTGACACACATATCGTTTTTTCTGTCTTCTTCTTGAAGATGTTAGAAATGAGGTTGAGCGCGCCCCCTTGCATAAACGCGCACAGAGACGAGCATCACAACCACTCGACCACGGCCCTCCTATTTTGTTATCCATGAGTATAAATGCCGGAATCGTATTTACTCCTCAGAGTTACTTTTCTTACAAAACGCAGCAATATAGCAATATTTACTTTCAAGCGCTGCCTGAAATAAAAATTTTGAAAGAGTTGAAATGTTTTAGAAAGTCGAGATTGCGAATGAGCCGAACTGGTCACCTATTTCAAGAATTGGTAGTTTAAATTTCTCGGGTCACTTTTCAAAACATACTTAGAATTGAGATAAACCGCTGAAGAGTTTGGAGCAGCTACACAAGTGGAATGACACTCCACTATACAAAATGTAAACTAAAAAATTAGTCTTGTCTGCAAGTAGTGGAGAAACTGACGGCGCTCCATAAACATTTACACTGATGAGAAAATTGAAACGCTCGAAAAGGTGAGCAGGGTAGGGGTCAGCTCAATGCCAAATAAATTCCCTTTTTCAAGGCGTCCACTTTACTTTCTCATAACGATACACTGCCAGCCCTATGACTTGTGGAATTCTTTCTTTGCAACAAAACTTCATCCCTAAATGAAATTGCTATTTCTGTAACTAATTATAGAAAAGTTTCTCTGTTCTCTCCCAAATTAGTGGACTCTCGTGTCATCTCATCCTACGTCCGTTTAGTGAAAGCTTTAGTAAGATTCCGTAATTCTTGTTCTGGTTATCATTTGGCCTAGCAGTCAGTGAAGGAAATTTCATAGACTTACTAGTCGGAAGCGCTAGTGGTGAATAGAGTAGTTTAACAACGAATCATTCTGCCTCCCGGAGTTGTTTCCAATAACGTTTCGCACCAACTTGTGCTTCTATTATGTTAATCGACATCTTCTTTTACAGAATTTCCCGTGAAAATATACTTTCAACGGCAGCGTTTTGTCGACTGGGTATATTTCTCTTCGGGAAAGAAGAGATTTTATGTTGTAACATCAGAAATGTAAGGCGGGAACTGAATATAAGCCGAGGAGCCAAAGGGAGGGCGCACTCACTGAAATCCGTATTTCAACTCATCCTTTGAGGAACCTTCTCCTCAATTAGAATTTGATATTCAATTAGCCTCGTTAGCTGACTTTCGTGTGCTTCGGGATAGCAGAGTCTGTCACAAAACATGCTTCAAATTACCTTCTTATACTTATACGGATTAAAAACTTAAACATCTTAAAAAAGTCTAAGAACTCCCAGTAGACGCGCTCACGTTTATGTGCTAAGCACCGCCTCTGTTGTTGTTTCGCGAACCACCTGATATATACGAGCAAAAATCTTCTTTTCAGCTAAATCTGCAAAATCTGCTTGGATTTCTAGGATTTAAGAAAGATTATTCTCACAGAAATGGCAGGACTTTCTGTCTCTCCTTTCATGATTTACTGCTGGCCACGGTCTCGACATGCTTGGATATTGAATAATGCCTGCAGGATAAAGTAAGGAATAGAGGGTTACTGCGGTATTGAAAAAGAACAAAAAATCATTCAGGAAAGTAATTTGATTATTTGATCTGTAAGTAACAGTTGGAAAAGCCACGAATTTTGCTGCAGTAAGCACCAGGAGTTTCACCGCCTCTGATTCCACAACCTTGCCTGTCTCCATTGTTTACACTACCGCAATGAGTGCTGGCCGCGTGTCTGGTATTGCAGCTAGCGAGCAGAGAGCGAAATGATTCGTATCACTTCTTGTGATGCAAACGGTAACTTTGTAATTTCTAGACATCAAGTATTCTTCTCTTTTCGTGAGTTCTGGAGGGGGCGAAAATTTCTATCTCGAGAATTGGTCGGCCTCTCTATATTCTTCATATCTTTGATGCTCTTGAACGTAATGGTCGTAGCGCACTCTTACCCGATGCTGTTCTCATGTCTAATTTGGGTCAACTTACTGCTAACATCACTTACAAACAGTGCTGTGCCAGGCACTTGTTCTTGATTTAGTCATTGATAATGGCAAATCTTCATGATAAAAGTACCCTTCTGGGAATTGTAGACAGAAGTACAGCAGATATTCAAAAAAATAGAACTGCGATTGCCACTGTTAAGGATAACAATCTATGTCAGAAGTTGAAATTCTTTTTATTTGACCGCCACTTGCGGTGGTGTGATGTTATAGTATACCCAATAATGTGGAGTGCTGTGCAAAAGCATTTGCTTCAGCCGGGAATCGAACCAGATCTCACTCCTTCCAGGAGCGTATGTTAACCGTTGCACCACGGACGCTCGTTTTGCCCAGCACTCTTTCTACGCTACGACGTCTGTGGTGCAACGGTGAGCATACGCTCCCGGAAAGAGTGAGATCTGGGTTCAAATCCTGGCTGATGCAAATGTTTTTGCACAGCACTCCACATTATTGAATATCAGGAGTACTACCAGAAAATGTAAATTTAGAGAAAAACTGTCACAATGGCACTAACAATAAAAATTTGAATTTATTATAGTATTTGAATGAGATGTTACACGTTCGTGCAAATCATGTAGTATTCAGTGTCAAGTGGAATCAAAGAGTTTTGATAAATAAGAGCAAATCAGGGCGCAGTGACTGTTTTTAACATTTTTCAGTGCTCTATTGTGAAGGACAAAGGTTCCGTTATCGTATTCCTAATTTCCTGCAGTTGACGACATGAAATCATAGATCTGCATCATCGTGGGAAGCACGGTGACGGGAATTTGCACTAAGGCCAAAAACATATAATGTCATACAGCCATGATGGGTGTCGCAGCAATTCCTGCCGCGTACTTAAGAATCACAGGAACTCTCACTGTTTGGACAGTTTACTTTTTTGTACAGAACCGCATTCGCTTGGTGACAAAAAATGATCTGTATAGACTACAAACCTTATATTGGCGAACTCTTTGAATATTATGTGGCAGTTTAGTGGGCAGAGCGGTTGGAATGTGAGCATTGGGTCACTTGAATTGCACTTCTTCTCGGCAAGGGCTACTGTCGGAGGAAGCACTGGTTCATCACCACCCCTCAGTCGATGGATTTTTTGCTGTTAGATCAAAACTAAATCAAAAGATCGACTGTTTTTGAAACCCCGCAAAAAACGTTCAATATAATTCCAAAAAAGAATGATTTAAGCTCAAAAACGAGGTTGTTACGCCAGGGTCATACATCGGTGTTTCGGAGGTACGTCCTCCTCGTCAGTGACCCCCGCCCCACATTCAGCCCTGCATTGAACAGCAAAAAATCCATCGACTGAGGGGTGTTGATGGACCAGTGTCATTGTACACTGTTCCATCACCACATGCGCCTCCCTCCTTGCTTCAATGCAGGGCTGAATGTGGGGCGGGGGTCACTGACGAGGAGGACGTACCTCCGAAACACCGATGTATGACCCTGGCGTAACAACCTCGCTTTTGAGCTTAAATCATTCTTTTTTGGAATTATATTGAATGTATTTGCGGGGTTTCAAAAACAGTCGATCTTTTGATTCAAATATTAGACTTTAGATGAACGTTTACTGGCAGCAATGCTCCATTCGAATTGAAAGCGACCTGAAGAGCGTTTCTTTTTTGATACTTTTCCATTATCCGTCCCCAATTCTACCGCTAGAAAAAGCGTGTTCTTGGACCTTTTCAAAAGTTTGAGGAATCATTCTATACCTTGTTTAATGCAGTTTTGCGCAGTTTATCTTGTAGGATTTAGCTATATCAAATATTTAAGAAGTCAAAATGATCGTATACTTCCAAAGTGGCTTCTCTGGTGTTCTGTAAGAGCAGAAGGTAATAATTATTTCTCATGCAAACATTTCTCGCTGAACAAATCTTAACTTTAGACTTTTAGTAACCATTCGATATTTCGGCAATGTCAATGATGTAGGTTTTTTGAAAGGACTTCTTAGCGCGCTGTAACAACCAAAGACGTTTGGGTTCTTTAGATCTAGCACTAGAAAAGCTGAGATGACTCAGTAGCAATGTTGCAATATCCTATTCACATAGTGGCAAAACGCTGTCGTGTGGTACTAATGTGTGCTAAACTTAGCTATCTAATGGCTGTTACAGCTCATTATGGATTCTTTAAAAACACTAGGTGCATAATTCAAGTTCACGAAATTTCAGCTGTCAGGTGCTTACTATAACTCTAATGGAAAAGCTTTCTTCAGCGAGAAATGATAGCTTAAGCAACGTAATCATATTTTTGTAATTGCACAGCCCAGGAGAAGCCAGTCTAGAAATAAGTATACTGTCCAATTTCTAAAGATTTAAGCTATTGGATGATTACATACATTTTAACACTTACTATAACTTTGAAAGCAGCCAGATTATACGTTTCTATCAAAAGTTTAACGGGAAACGAATAATGGAAGTGATCCCTTTTCTTTAAATAGTTCTCAGTTCAACAGTGATCCACGTAGTGTGTGAAGCTGAGTGAACCTTTATTCAACAAATTTACCTTTCGATCAATTGTTGCTCGGAACATCCTCATGAAAATCCAATATAATTGCAAAAATATTCTAAGCCTTTCCGAGATCTATTCGTTAGCGATTTACGCAAGCTTCGGCTGTACCTCCTGCCTTATGAGAGCTATAGGCCCCACTGATCACTCCTCGTAGATTATACTGCATTTTTGTAGCGATTGATGCGATTGGAATGCAATGTTTCCATGCTTATTGATAGCTGTAAGCCAACGGTGGAACATGGTGAAAACCACAATTTCCTATGGGTTTAACCCAAACGCGTTTTTCCGTTCCTACTAGTATGGACGACTATTGGGATATGTGGCTATAAAGAGAAAAAAGTACCGTCGAAGGGATCATGAGCCGCTGGCGTTAGTAACCTCGACAAGGACAAAAGCATTCTCACAGGTATTATCGGCTTTTATCTTTTCTCTTCCGTGAATGAAATATGGAAGCACAGTTGGTGCTATAGATTCTTCACTCCAAGTAGAAGTTTTTAGAAACTCTTATTTGAGCTGAATAAGCAACTTCGCGTCATCTTGATTGAATTGTTGGGCCACGAACAGTTTCGCTACGGTTTTATCGCTGCACTTTCAAAGCTATAGTGAGCTAAGTCGGCCAATTTAGTCTAAAGTCATGCCATTTTAGCTGTTATGTCGTCTGGAGAACTGTTTACTCTACGGCAACTCGATTTCTTTAGAATACAAACATTAAATGCAGATGGAACTATCTAGGACATTTGGCAGAACTACCCATTCATTGCTCACAAAGCGCTATAGAAAAATCGTAAATTATTTAATGGACTATCATAGATTTTCTGTTTGCCTTTTGATGAATCCCCTTCCTGATTGCAAAGATGGGAGACTAATGTGATGGTAAATAACCCCAATAATTGGATGATCACAGTCCACTCTAAACAGGAATGCTACCTCTATAAATGAATCTTTGATGTACTCAGAGTTCTCTTTTGTCATCAACGGCGCTACTAAGCAGATATCGCTGCCTACCTGCTTAATGGTAAGTAATGTTGGAATGACTACTGTAGGATGGATTATCTTCAAAAGAACAAATAGTTTCGGTCACAATGGCTCAGCGGCCGTGATGTATCACAGGTCAATTCAGTCAATTCATAATGGCTGAATTAGTGTTCGAAGACAGGGATGGAGATATTACCTAAGTAGAGCGAGGGCATCAAGTTATTCATCGCTGAAAGAGCAACTAATTTGAATAACACCCATATGTACTAATTCTAAGCTTTGTTTAATTTTAAGCAGACTTTATCGCCAAAACGATTCATTATTATTGAATGATCTGCCACATATGTAGTTTTGCAATACCAAAAACACTCAGTTATCCTAAAATTTTTCACTTCTCATTACGAATCGTGGAAGATGTGTCTGTGTTTCCCTGCCTTTTTCACCAAACAGAGCTTTTTTACTGAAAAAAAGTAGTCATTCGATATCTGGAGAAGTGGAAATTTTAGTATTTGAATTGGTTTTTGGAAGAGCTTTCTTAGTAAGCAACATAAGGGGAAAAAACACGTCTTGCAATTAGACTTATTGGCTTAGTGCTTTAGCTTACAATATATTTTGCTGGCAGCTACAATGTAATAAAATTCAAATGAGGGAAACAATTCATTGCCATAGAAACATGGCGCAGGGAGAGTTTCTTTGCATATTATGGTCCTAGTTTCTTTGCATATTATGGTCCCCTATAAGTGTCCGTTTCCACTTATCACATTTCTGATCGCCATAAAACAATGTTATTCCGTAATTAGCTTCCTATTGTCGCGCATTATAGTAGTCCTCGCAACACAGATATATCATACCTTAAAGAATTCCAGACCAGCAAAGACGTCGTGCACAATCTCTACCCTTAATCCAAACATTTACCGATATGAACAAGAGTTTGACGACGTCGAAACAAGAGCAGTCCTATTAGCATTTGTCGATCGAGGAGAGGGTCCGTCCTGTGTGAAAACTTTATCATAATGTTATCGCAACTGCAACACCAAAATACAGTTTTTCCTAGACTTTTTACCATAACGATGAAGAAGGAGCTCGACAAGGCGACATCATATCGCCAAAGCTGTTTATCGTCGCAGTATAATGGGTAACGATGTCGCTCGATCAGGAAGAAAAGGGCGCACGCAAAGTCATTTTCTCATTTCTATCCAGAGAAACAGAAGCGAGGAATACAAAAAGCGTGTGTTCGTATGGAACATAATTTTATTTTGGATTCCACAGCATTATAAAGAGTGCTTCTGAAAGCCGGCTCAATACGGCTTCAGCCAGAGATTTAAAGTTTCGAATGATTACTAACAGTTCTGTGAAGAAATATTGCTCAAGGTATGAGGGCGATTATTCATTTATCCCCGTCTAACATATAAGTACCGATGTGATTAGAATGATAAGTGAAGAAATTTGTGAAGTATATGTAGTATGTAGCAGAAAATAACACCTGTGATTATTTATTTAGGTGAGTCTGTGTATTACTTTGGGCAGACACTCGGATGCGGCCGTAGGACGTGGCACGCCATTTATAGGAGCTGGGCTGCCGGAAAGTGATTTTGCGATGGACACCTCATACAGTGACCGATCACCTCAAATTATATAACTAACTGTCCACAATTTGAAGAAAGAGGACTGGGCTACGGTACCATATCACCCGTATAGCCGTGATATTACTACATGGTCCTTTCATCACTTCCACACCCTGAAGCATCATCTGCGATAGAAGAAGTTCTAAGTTACAACCAGCTCAAAAAAGACCTCACCTATTTCTTGAATCGCCATTCTCATGCTCTCTGGGGGAAAGGTGTCCAATGTTTGCGAAGCCACTTGGTTAGTTATCATTGAGGCTGTAGCAAAGGGCTTGTAGCCGATGTACTATATTTATGTGGTGGTTCAGTGGATTTGTAATGTATTGTGAAGGTTCAGTGGTTTATACGGGTTATAACAAACAATAGGATGGAACCAAACAATGGCGTGGTACCAAACAATGTGGTAGAACCAAACAACCTATAATATACATGCATTACTATAATGATAATATAATAATATATACATGATCACGACATATCGTTATGCGAACATATGCGTAAGTCAATATGAGTGACTTACTGATGAGATCTATCGAGGACAGTGTTATGGCAAGTGGTGTTATTGTAGCTGACAGTGTTATTGTAAGTGATAATGTTATTGCATGTGACAATGTTATGACAAGTGACAATGTTATTGTAATTGACGATGTTATTGTAACTGATGATGCTTCGTAATTGTCGAAGCATGACTAAGCGGCGGAGCCCATTTGGGATTGCTATGTTCGACCCCAAGTAGAACACCAATGGCGGGATCCAGTGGGTGAGTATATAGTGTTAGCAGTGGGGTCGCTAGTGATTAGATATGGGCAGAATCCTTAAACCGCGGTGATGGGTCGAGCATAGCCAAAGTGAGTTTGCTTCGCCACGGAAGTACTATGTTCCGCTCACAAATCTATTGCATTCATCTGAGTTGTATGAATGCAACCTTATGAAAGTAATTAGTTACAAGACAACGAGGTTGTGTAGAGAGAGCAAAATGGATCGACAATGTATTGAGGTGAGGTGGTCCGGGTGATGTCAGACGACCGTACGGATGATGACCCGCGATCGAACTGACTGTTGAGGTTGGTGGCAGCTGGGTGCCGCCCTCGTCACTTGGACCATTTCTGTCTAAGGTCCTCTAACCTCTGCGATACCACTTGCTCTCTAAGGTCGTAGACCATTTGCGTTGCCTAAATTATCATGTAATTCCCGAAAAGATAGCAAAACTCCGTTGGGAGGTTTGCTATAGAGGCTGATGGTGATTATTACTTAACAAATTGTTTTCTCCAAATAAAGAGCGAGTAGAGCAACGAAACCGTCGAAATACAAAAGAAATCGTGGCACAACTCAACAAGATGGAAATCAAAGCGAAAGTACTCTGAAATTGACTAGAAATGTACTCATTCACCTTCTGAGAAGTGGAAATATATGAAATAAAGCCAGTATAAAAACGTCAAAAACGAGCATTCTTCAATTTATATATTGAGAAATTTAGAGAATGAGCGTTATTGATTGGCTTAAAGTAACTCCGTCTACTCGTGAACATTTTTCTCATGTCAGCTATTGGAATTGTTTAATGAAAATAACAATAAACACTAACCTCTAAACCTTCTGATTGTTGTTGTTCATGAGGAGTTACGGCTGCCTCAAAACCAATTTTCAGAGTGAAAACGAGAAAGGCGTAAATGTTGAAATCAATTTTGGCGCTCTCGTCGTCACGCGCAGTCTTGTGAGTTACAGTCGTGGCAATAAACGCACGATGAAACATTCTCATTTACTCACGTATTACATACATTAATCTGAACAGTTGTCGCAAGTGATATACTAGGACTTATCACATTTTCAAGACGCGATGGTGAGATACTGCAACAACAAAGCCACTAATGAAAATTCCGATACTTATAGTAATTGAATTAAGCACTTTGAAAAAAACTGGTAATCGAGAACTTTCAAGTCTCTGTAACATCATGAAGAGTGAACTTTATGGGAGATATTTTGAAGTCACTGAAGAGGCCAGTTAGGCCTCTACAAGGGGCATGTTCTTTCCTATGGTTTATCTGAACTTACGAAAGGGCATTTGCTTAGAAATGTTGTTTTGAGGACATATGTTTGGATGTATCAAAGACCTCTGGGTACTTCCGTTATCCGTACCCTCTTTCGACCCTCCAAAAAAGCTCATTTTGCTGTGGATTTTAATCTTTGAGCATCCATTCGATAGCTTGAAAGAAAAGAATTTGAATGGCGCATTTTATTTTAAAAATGGCTGTATTATTACTCTCAAATAGTAAAAACAAAGTTTTGTTCCCATTCAAACACTTCTCTCTGAACAAGACTGTTTGTTTAACCTTTTATAGCTAATCGATAAATCAGATTTTAGAGGTTCTAATAAGTTCTCGGTGTTTGAAACGAACTCCTTGGTTTACTGTAAAAAGTATAAGAAGATTGTGTTTCGCAGAACTGAATCACTTCTGATATTTGCGCTTTTCTATGATCCCATGAAAGAAAAGAGCGATTTTGCCTTCTTTGAGGTTTTAGCATAATCTAATGGAACCAACTTTGCCTATTTTAATGGCGCATCTTGTTCTCAGTATGGCTGATTTATTGGGGGGCAAGGATAGAATAAAACTATGTTTCTCAATAACGTATTTCCCGCTAAACAAAGCTTATCTTTTAAAAATTTAGCAATCACCCAATAGCTCGAGTCTCTCCAATTCCAATAGTGTTTTCGGCTATTAAAAAAGATTTTCTACTGCATTTTAACAGCCCAAAGAATGTTAGGTTTTGGGTAGCGCGGTATTGACCTCAAGCCACCACGCTTTGGCGGAATGTGGGCAAGATTTTGCCATATTGGCTAAAATCGATGCTCATTTATCTGTATGCGAATAAGATATCGCAACTAACGATACCAGTCTGCTGCACATCGACTCAGTTACAAATGCTTTCTGCTGATTTTCATCGAGTTCTCTCAGTTACGAGTCTTTATGCTTTATCAACTACTGAAAAACACGCAGTCATGTTCCTACAAAGACATAGCATCTTGCGAGCCAAAAGTCTGTGCAGTGAAGACCATCGAATAAAGATTGCGTTGGCTCCACGGACTTTTGGCTATGTCACAAGCATTGTCTCATCGGTCAAGACACTCTCTCCGCCTAGTATAAAACCTAATTTACATTTGGCTGTTACAGTGCACTAAGAAATCTACCTCAAAATAAAATCACATTATCCGAACTCATGAAATTTGATCTGTCGATTTATTTTCGTAATTCTACAGAAATAACTTTATTAAGGGCGAAATATTCGAGTAATAAACAAAATTTCATTTTTGCGCTTCTATCGCAATAACAAAGTCTTTTCACAAATGAAATGCACCATTCAATTTCTATCTCAGCTATTGTATGATTATTCAAGTATCAAAAGCAGCTGGGAAATTATTCCTTCTGAAGGGTCGAGACAGTGTGTGGACAACGGAATTAATCCAATTTGCGTAAGAAAATTTTCTTTTGGCTGCTACAGCGCTCTACAAAGTTTGTTTCAAATACAAAATCATCATTGGAATTTCCAAGATTTGATCTATCGGCCGTCAAGTCTTTCATAAAGATGGTCAGCGAGAAATGTCTGAACGGAGAACAAACTTTTATTTTTGCACTTCCGGCGTTGTTCATGAATTTCGTTTATAAAATAAAATGTCATAATCAGTTGCTTTGATCTAAGCTATCGAATGGCTGCTTGGACACTTAGAACGACTAATAAAAAAAATTTTTTTGAATAGTCGAAATAGTGTGCGGATAACGGAAACGTACTAACTTCTGTTAGCTGTAACATTTCTAAACAGAGCGGCTTCTGACATGTCAAATGGCAGTTCTACTCAAATCGTAGCATATCAATCTCTCACGCTTGTGGACATACATATTATTATAAACAACCACCGTTTTAAGGAACTGGGAACGATCAATAAGGTGAGTAAGGATGCGCCACCTCACTCGCGATTTAAACAACTTCCACTGTGTCTTTAATCTGCAACATATTGGCAGTTTCATTGAAGTGTAGAAACTTTCTGCCTCATAACAAGACCTGATCCTTGGCTCCAAGTATTTTCAGAGTTCTGTAAACCAAACAGACTAAACATTCCATGATCAAAAATACAAAACGGATATTAAAAAAAGACTTGTTATCGATCAAAACGTCTCTCGAGTTTGAGTTTTTTAGCTAGATCATTCTGTAACTATCCACAATGACGCTTGGAACTGACGAGTACAGTAAATAATAAAATGAACAAGGCGAAACTGATGACACATATGCCACCTTTCGACAGACGTATTCAGGCCTTAAGTGCCGTTAAGATCAGTGCAATGTAGAGTTACGACCGTGTTCCATTAGTTCCTGTAATTCTGCTACTGATTTGCGTCAAGTATCTGATTGGTCAGCTTAGTATTTATTTCGAGAACAGGTGAAAGGAGAAAGTGGGAGGATCAGTGATGACATTCTATCAGTCTGCCAAACACGAAATGTGATGGAGAGCCAAGTATGTGGTATAAATCACACAAAGGAAAATTGTTGTAAAAATTGGCTCTCTTACTCAACGTGCTCAAAGGATATTTTAAAAACCAGCTCTCGTTCGGCTTCGATATAATTAATACCTTCCTGAATCACTAAACCAACAATGTATCATATCTTTCGTTTCGAGTGTGTTCTAGAGACTACAGCTCAAATTTCAAAATGCCTGGTTACCATTTTTTGAGCCAGGCATGTCAGTGGTCTATCAAAGAGCGCTAACTTATAAAGCCCGTTTCACTTGTTTCGATCTTGCGATCTCGTCAATCGGGCAGCCACCCTTTCACGTCTTTTGCTAATCTCTGTGGGTGCTCCAGTCCCCACACTAAGAGTTAGCGACTACGAACGTTTTACACTCTATGTCCAGTGAAATTATCACCGAACACAGAGTGTTGTACACTTGATTGCTATTGGCTGTATGTTCAATATATCATATCTTTCGTTTCGAGTGTTTTTTAAGATCACAATGGAGTGTACAACACTCTGTGTTCGGTGATAATTTCACTGGCCATAGAGTGTAAAACGTTCGTCGTAGCTAACTTTTAGTGTGGAGACTGGAGCACCCACACAGGATTGACAAAAGATGAAAAGGGTAACTGCCCGACTGGCGAGACTGCAAGATCGATTCACGTGTATCGGGCTCTCCAAGTCAGCGCTTTCAAAACAGACCGGCGAGTGCATTAAATTCGAAGAGTGATTAGTGTTCTCGAGTTTAGTATCTTCACCTGTAACAAATATCTAAATTTAGCCTAAAATCGAATTCCTAATAAGCTAGAATCTCCAAAATGGACCATAAAAAACTGATGGGATTCCAAAAAACTATCAGTTGAATACTACATAGGAATTGACAGAGATATATCACAAATAATGATGCCCTTATAATCTTAGATACAACAGCATCGTGAAGTCATTGGTAGAAGTAGCTGCCCTGTTTTACTATCGTATCGAAAAGCAAAGAAGACTGTAGCGAAAATGATCTCTGTCAAGTAATTTAGACAAAACAACGCCTAGCTGATACAGCCCGAAATCGCCATAATAATGAATTGCTCCAACACGGAACCACTTAGTCAACCTTAAGCTGTCATAAAAAACTCTTTGCAAGTCCGATGATTCCACTGCGTCGACGATGGTTTCAATTTGTCGCCCTCGAAATAGACTGAACAAAATTTATTGCACTCAATTCAAAAAAGTCTTTCTAACTTTTGAAATGGTAGACTTTTCAGCTTCACCCACTATATTGATGACTACTGAGATGTGGCTCACAGTAGAGTAGAAAGGCTTTTGAATTTTCTTTTTGGTCTGATAAAGGTTCTAAGGTAGATGAATACTTTTTCAAGAGTTGATTCAATTTAAAATCTAGGAGATCAAGTCTATAGCATGCTACACAGCAGCTTTATAGTTAGTGAAACGAAATGGCTGTTATTCATTAGAAAGGACAGTTCGAGCCTCAATGAATACAATTTTTTGCAATCAATTTTCTTCCACGAACTTTTCGGATATTGAGATGGTCCTTTTTAGTCATTTGCAATAATGGAAATAATCTACCAAATTTACAGCCGCCACGAAAATGAAATAAAATTTTTGCTGTACGAAATGTACATTGAAAATTTTGCTTTGTCTGCACATTGTGGGGGAACCGCGAAAATTAAGGGAGTTCCATAAACATCTACTTTGATGAGAAATATAAAACCTACAAAAGGCTAAAAAAAGCTCAATGGAGTAACATTTGACTAGCTTCAACAACGTCCACTGAGCATACACACAGGATTGGCAAAAGACATGAAAGGGTGACTGCCCGACTGACGAGATCGCAGAATCGGGCAAGACGTATATCGGGCTCTATAAGTCAGTCCTCTGTAATAGACCACTGACACGCGTATCTCAAAAATGATTGTCAGGCTTATTGAAACGTCCACTATACTTTCCCTTTCCATACATTGGCAATTCCGTCAAAATGTAGTATTCTGGTTAGTTACGACAAGAGTCAAACCTGCTAGAACTTTTGCTTACTCACACTGGTATATTCGTGGTGACATCTCATTCCTTTCCCGCTTCTGAATCTTCTACTAAAATTCTGCAACAGTCTTTGGTTTGGTTATCATTTGACGTCTCCGTTAACAAAAAAGATTCTCAGAATAGTTTTATGGTGGAGGATAACGAGATTATCAAAACTTGGCAAACCGATTTTAACTTCTTGAAAGTACTGTCAGAATCGTTTTGCAAGTAATCTTCTTTTCTGTCAGCTGATGACCTCCACCACAGATTTTTTTATGACAGTACACTTGTGAAGCCGGTTCTCTGTCGACTGCGAAAGCTTTAAAAATATGCTGGGAACTAAGAATTTATGCCTCAGGAACACGAATGACATGGTGGAAATCAAATTTAGACCGTGGCATCTAAGAAACTGGCACATTCGCTGGAGTTGCTTCTAGATGATTTCTTCTGTGTATTTCGTTCGCAATCTATTATGCATAGATTCAACCTTACCCACTGATATCAGCCAGCTCCAGAATACCAGAATCAGTAACAATATGTCTTCCGCAACTTTGTTCCAACTGAGCGAGATGAGCCGCCATGAAACTCTTAAAACTCAAAAAGGTGCTAATTACGTATTAGGTTGCGTATCAGATCCGTTAATACATTGTTCATGATCTTCTGCAAAAACGAAAGATTTTTACCCTAATTATTTGCAATATTTACCTAAATTTTCATGAGCCATAAAAAATTTTTTGAGTATGTCGTAATATCTTACGTATCTTTTCATGATTTTGTTGTTAGTCACAATTTCGGCAGTGCTCGCATTTGGAGTGATGCCTGCAGGTCAAGATAATGAATAAGGGAAATATTCTCGATCACGGATAAAGGTTTGTAAACTCTTGTCAGAAAATATTTAACACTTTATTAGCGCTCTGGAACTGTTGGAATCTGATCCATTAGGAAAACAATTGGATTTCCTGATTACAAGGCGATTGATGAAATAACGATCTCATTCGCTGGAGAGGAACTTCTCATAGAAGTGTTAGCAACCATTCGAATGCTGAGACTTCAGGATACAGCCCCATATCGGGTTTCGTAAAAGCACTTTTTGACTCTGCTTTAGAAGAAGATTCTTGCTTTGTAGACGCGCATATTTCTCACCAGACAGAGCTCTTTCTTTGGACTATTAGTAATCATTCGATAGCGTGATTGTTTATGATTCTAACGATGTGTTTACGTCCAAAAAGGTTGTTTCTCTGAAACTCTGCAGGCAAAATAAGTTAAGTTCTTATTTGCGGTAAAGAGGTCTTTCTCCAATACACGCGCCCTTGGCGGCCACGTGAAGTGCTGGACCGATACCTCTCTACGCGTTCATGTGCCCAGAAAATCGATGATCATCGCGTCATCGAGCGCGGCCGCTCCAGCTAGCCGCGCGTGAGCTAACCAAATACCTCCTTTACCGTAGATGGAAGTTCAAGTTATTTTACCTACTGCGCTTCAAAGAAACAGCATTTTTAAGATATAAGCAGATCGTTGCGATCAAAAAGCGATTACGCTATCGGATGATTACTAATAGTCTCAAGAAAAAATTCTGTCCAGCGAGAAATATGCGAGTCTGCATCGCAAGAACTCTGCTCCTGAAGCAACGTCAAGAAAAGGCGCTCTAGAAAAGCGGCGAGTGCGCTGTGGCCTAAAGTCTTAGCTTTCGAATGGTTACTAACTCTTCTATGAAAAATGAGCTGTACAGAACTACATATACTCAGCGAACACGTCAACAACTTTATTCAGCACGTATAAACACTTGTAATGGCTTACGTTTCGACGGTTCCGCATATTTCAGACCCAAGAAAGTCATACTGACAGGCGTTCTACGTAGTCAAGCACTTTTTAAACCAAAACAGATGAATTTCCATTGCGAATGTTAAGTCTCATAGCACTGAATATTAGATTGTTTATGTGTGGTCACTGATCTAAACTAACACTACTTCAAGCAATGCGGCAGTTCAAACTACGAAATAAAGGTGTTTGTTGTTTGATGAAAACGAAAGCAAATTCTATTGAACTTAGGTATAAGCTCAACAAAGGAGACAATTTGAACTCAAAGATGTTGACGCTGATCAACCACCGTTGAATACGCTATTCAATCAGCTTGTTAAGTATTTTTCGAGGTGTCTGAGCGCATTTCCACCCTTTACAATTACTCGTGGTAGCCTATCGGTGTATCAAGTCAGTATTGATGGATCGGTACTTTCTCTAATGATGCGCATTCACGAGTTTATCGTCATTTTTTAGAATTACGACTAGGTTTGTGACGATATTGCCTTCATCAGAGCTATGATGACACAATTGAGTTGAATGTCCACAGCAATTGTTTTTCGCGTTCAAATGAGTGTCGAATAAAATTTCTTTCCTTATTTCATGACATTACATCCTGTAGTAGTTGTAAGCTGTCATCTGACAAACACAGAAAGGTGTCAACCGCGTTGTTTATGATGATTTTCAGAAATCATTCTATTTGACCGCCTATTGCGGTGTTATGATGTTTCAATAAACCCGATGATGTGGGAGTAGTGTGCAAAAAACGTTTTGCATCAGCCAGGATTCGATCCCAGATAGTACTCTTTCGGGAGCATGTGCTAAACCGTTGCATCACCGACGTTCGTTTTTCTTTCCACTCTTTCTACGCTACAACGCGTTATCTGTCAACGGTCAACCGTTCCACGTTGTGGTTCATAACACCGCAATAGGCGGTCAAATAAAATGATTTCCGATTAATTATTGAAACCCAATATTTGTGAACATAAGTGGGTTCAATATCGATAATGACTGCCCCGCCACACCGTGGACGGTTTAGTGTTGACAGATAACGCGTTGTAGCGTAGAAAGAGTGGAGCGCAAGACGAGCGTTGGCGGTGCAACGGTTAGAATATGCTACCGCAAAGAGTAAGATCTGGGTTCGAATCCCGCCTGACGCAAAAGTTCTTGCACACCACTCTACATCATAGTATTTTCGATTGCTCAGGCCTCCATACTCACCGGTAACAATTTTAGAAAATGCTGCTTTTTTCCCTGCCAACAAGAAAGTTAACTGATTTCGATTCAGAGCATTTGCCGATCCTTTTGGAAGTTACTCTATGACAATAGAAAGGCGATGAATGTTTGCCACTTGGTTCATGTACCTCTCGAGTGGTTCGAATATAGGAAGTGACCGATTTATTCGAATCTGATAGTTTTGCCGTCGATCGATATTACCATTTGACAGAATACCAAGACCTTTGATAGGGCAAAAATCTTTATATCAAATTAATTCAAAATTGGTAATATTCTCAAAAGTAATAATCGGACACTATTTAACTTCAAACAGCGATGTGGATCGTCTTTTTTCACAGGATCTTTAATTAAAGAGCTCAGTGGAAGCACTGAGAGATATTCGCTGATTTAGTACAATTTATTACTGAAACTGCAATGAGAATAGTGTAGCGAATGTGTTTGTCAGTCAGAAATCCATTTGAAACGGC